>JBBPRU010000383.1:0-10441 GCA_038093245.1 Boletus holoroseus
CAGCGCCATTCCCCAGGGCGTGACTCGCCCCTCGCGCGCCACGCCTCCTCGAGTTCCTTGACGCTCTTTTCCGCCCAGGCGCGTATGCATTTGAGATGGAACGTGTTCCAACAGCATTGGGACGACCCGTCCCCGGCCTTGTCCTTGTCCTCTGGGCGGGCTTCTGTGCTGGTAGGCGGAGAACACGACCACGTCGACTGTTCAGGCCGGATCGAGCTGAAGCAGATCGGGCAATCGGGGAAGGGAGGCGTACGTAGGGCGTGCGTGAGCGTCGAGGTGAGATCGTCGCCGCGCGGCTGCTCTCGCGCCCGTCGTGACTTGTGCGTGGGCGCGGGTTGGGGCGCTGGAGGGGGGTCGTGCTGCGATGCACCGGCAGCGGACGTCTGCGCCGATGACGCTTCTGTGAGCGTTGCCTTGAATTTAGCCCGACGAGATAAGCGGGGCGGGTGGGATGCCGGAGCGACGCTGATGCTGGTGGACGGCGTTTGCTCGTCTGTGGATTGCTCGAGTCGAGGTGGGCGTCGTTGCGGTCCTCTGGGCGGTCGTTCGTCGTGTGTGGAGGTTGGATTCGCCGGCGGCTGGGACCCTAGGCCGACTCGGACACCCGCACTGTCCTCAGCGTGTCCCCTCGCAGGTCGTCGTCGACCTCTCCCTCTACCGGTCTGGTGATGCTGCCGGGGGCGATGTTCTGGTTCATCAGGACGATCCATAGTTCAAGAAAGTAGACGGCGAAGAGTTTGATGTGGAAACAGGCCACATCGATTTTATGACGATGGATTTGACTCACACGCACGATTCACTGATTTACCGGCACCGCAATGACTAGACACAACTCGACTGACGTTAACGACTGGGAAATATAATCCATTTAATCCCCTCGTACACCCCGCGCAGATCCAGCCCCACCTGCTCCCCATCTCCCGTCAATACATCGCCTCGCGCTCTTTCTACCACCCTGCGATCAGCTTTGCCAGCCAACGCAAGAGATCAGGACGAACTCTCAGCTTCGACCCCTGCTCGCTTGACCCGCTTCTCCTTGAGCGCACGTTCCATTTCTTCAAATGCGCTGAGAACAGCGTCCTTTGATTTCGCCGTCGTCGTGGGCGTGGGAGACATATGAGCGTCTTTGCCAGTACGGATGTGGGCGGGCCATTGGGTCTCGGGTATGTCTAGTGCAGAGAGGGTGGCACGAAGCGTCGCCACGGAGTCCTTGTACGCCACGAGCGCCTCTTCGTACAGGTCGTACACGCAAACGGCGCATCCCGACATGCAGCACTCTATAGACACCCATCCAAACGCATCCAAAAAAGTGAGCGAGCGTGAGACGCACAGAAAAACGATCCAACGCACCGTCGTCCGCAGGTGCCCGGGGCTCCTCGGGTACGACGAAACCAGCGATCGTCTTGGTCGTTGTGGGCGTCCGAGGGAGAACGGGTGCGTCGGGCTGAAGCTCGGCTGCGCTCGCGGAGCCTCGAGGGAGGGAGACGTGCGCGGTACGTTCGGATTTGGCACGGGCGGTGCGTTCGAGCGTGCGGTAGCGCTCATTGAGATTTCGGCCTCGTCGTTGGGTGGGGACAGCGCTCGATGCGAGTCGGACGGAACGCAGGAAAGGACGGGGAAGAAAGCATTGTACGGGAGACAGCATGCATGAGGAGGACAAATTATCTAAGCAGACATTCCGTCCCAGCCTCTCCTTGCGTATGACCCATAACGGGTGTCCATGTCAACGCTACTATCTCTGTGCCATTACCCCAACGTAGCCACTTTTCTTCATAATACCTCTATTACCACCCTCCAAAACCCCGTCTCGCTCTCGGATTACAAAACTCACAAGGAGTCCGAGTTGTTGGAAGCATTGGAGAACAAAAGACAGTAAATCCGTCCTCGTCAACATTGGACCAGTCGTCGCCATGCCCGGTGGTGTGCTTGACCACATCGTCGCCCATTTCTTCAAGATCAAAACCGTCAAAGACCTTTCTCGTGAAACGCGATGGAGCAAGGCTAACCGGTTTTCGGTGTAGAAATACTCGCCCTCATTCATCAAAATTCTGCCCGTTCCCTCTGCATTCGCAGAGACTCCACTCCTGCCCTTACAACTGGCAACAACTTCTATCTCGACTTCGGTGCCGATCACCGTGGCACCTACGTCGCTTTCGGAGGGATTAGCCAGTGCTTCGTCAATCTCATTGGCCGTCAGCAAGAACAGATGTAGCGCGTGTAGGATGGAGGAACATCACGGTACGTGTAACGTTCAGAAGTTCCTGCTGCATACGCTAAATTAATAACACCCCCTTCATTGTGGGGTTGCTTCGAGCGATAAGGAAAAGTCGAGCGTAAGTACAAGGAGCCTGGTTCCATTCACACATGTCAAAATAGTTTCACCGCCGCAGTCAGTTGCCAGTGGGGAATTGAATATTGAAGGGTCCCCGTTCCCGTAACACACGCATGCAGCAGAGGGGACGATGTCAGGACACATAAACGACGTCCAAGGAATCTTTACGTTCCGAATCCGTTTCGATTGACGGAATTTCTGTTCCCGGTACCCGCTGCTGACCGAGAGTCGACCAGCCTTACTCCCGTATCCATCCTAGGCATTCATCTCGGTACGGGACTACCGATATCCCTCCACCCACTTTTTAAATTACACGATAGTCAAAACAAAGAGAGGCGCGGTCAATGGGAATCAAGTTTAAATACCATGTTTTCTACGTAGACAAGGTGAAGCATGCTGGGTAGAAAACCGTACCCAGTACCCCGCACGCACGCTTTCCAAAGCCCCATCCCACGGCTTGACATTGAGGTGCGGAGATTCTTGGCAAACGACAGCGCACCCGCCAAGAAACCGTTCTTGAGACCATCACGACGAGGCGCAACCAAATAATCATCCCGATGATGCACATATCCTCATGATCCATCGGATGAGCCTTGGAGGAAGGGAACATCTCTCGCGACTTTGACGGCGGTTGGGCATGCTGGGGTGTTGTTATTTCCCCTGCCGAGCACAGGCGCACGTACATCCAACACGGCAAGGTTGCCCCCCCTTCTGCACATACGGCAGGATCAGTCTCTCGACGCGCACGACTGAGCAAGTGTCCCCAACACGGGGACATGGGGGATGTGCCCGCCGTTCCTTGGGGACTATGAAAAACTGCGTGATCGCGAGGTAGCAAACCACCACCCAAAAGGCAAGGCACGAGGCAACGTGTGCGTGAATCCATGCAAAATGCATCGATGACCGTGACGCTGGCTGAAACATAAAGGAAAGAATAGGACGCGCTTACCATGATACACCTCGTACCATCCATTTTAATCAAGGAGGCGGCGATTTTTGATGGGTGGTATGCGCTCTTGAAAAGTCAGCACAACAGATGGGATGACGAGCACGGTTACTAAATTCGGGATGTTGCGATAGGCTTCTTTTTTGCAAGGGTCATCGGGGAGAATGTCACCGTTGTAATCGATTTGGTGGCATGTTCACAGGGGGGAAAATCCAGATTCGTCATACGAACGCGACTACCGATGTTGTTCTTAAGCAGAGACATCACAGGAAGATGTGACGACTGCGTACCTGGGGTTGTGGTCGTTGGGAAGAAGGGCATCGGCCGCGATATGGTGACCTGACGGCTCACGCGTAACAACCCAATCGAGATAAAAGAATCGCTCGTTGCAAGTCCTCGTTTGGTGAGGCTAGGAGAAACATCGTGGGCTGGCATCTGCTGACTAAGCACTGTTGGGTTGCCCCAACACGTCGCACGACCAGCGTCCACAATCCACTTCCTCAAGGCCTCGCCGTCGAGCCTTTCGATGAAGGGCTACCTTGCTTTCCCTCCTCCCTCCTCTAGCACCAACACCCCACCCCACCCCCCGAAACCAGAGTTCACCGGCACATGTGCCACATGGGACCACCACGACTGCCACGAGGCAGGACAACCCAAACACGGCGGGAACGCGGGTGATGGGCAGACGACGTTGGAAGCGGAAAGACGCCAAAGACGCGAGTGGGAGCGCGCGCTCGGCGAGCGTAGCGAGATTGAGTGGGTACGCGCTGGCGGCGTTCTCCGAGACGCGTTCGGGCGGCGGGACAAGGTGCGCACAGAGTGGATACGCCAGGAACTGCAGACGCAGGAGGTGGAGAGGGCGAGGATGGCAAGGTGGGAGGCGTACGAGGCGCGTTGGCGCGCGATGCAGTCGTCCACGGCGCCGATCGCGTTCATCGAGTTTCCGTGGCCGCTTGGAGAGCGCGTGTCGAGCCGTGACCTTGGCCCGCTCACGCGTCGCGCTGTGTCTGAATTTCTGTTTGAGAGTTTGGCGGTCAGGACGAACACGACGACGAAGAAGGAGAGAATTCGAGTGTCGTTGCTTCGTTGGCATCCGGACAAGATATCCCTTGTGTTCAGCCGGGTGGTGTCCGACGACTTGGAGCTTGTACGGGAGGGGATCCATGTCGTGTTTGGCATTCTCAAGGCTTTGCAGGACGCAGAACGGACAGGGGGCTCTCTAGGGACCTGACATTCATGGCTGTTCGCTCTGGCGGTAAGGACTATTACGATCTGTAACAACTATATCCAAGTACACGTATCAACGTCGTCTGTGTTTCTAGTGGCATTGAAAAACTTGGGTTGCGTCCTCGTTATATGCGTGGCTCCTACTCAGAGAAATGCTCTAACGTCTTTGGTGGCCAGTTTTGTTGTTAGATGTGGCCTGCAGTTGGACAAACGGAATAAGACATCATCAACGATTGATTAAGACATGTATAAATTTACCGATCAGTGCCACTTTACCTCCAGCACTGTGAGTTGGATTTGACAAGTTGTGGAGCACGAAAGATGTTTTCTCGGTACCATGCAAGTTCTGCAAGAGTGAATTAGCAGACGACCGAGTCAAAGATAAAAAGCGTAACCTCGAATAGAACTCTGGATATCTTCCAATGCTCTACATGAACGTCATCGGGAGGTGGTCACTGAAGTGGACTGAAACATACCTGTGGTTGCCGCTCAAACTACTCCATGGTGCTGCGGTTCCAGGATACCATCTACGGCACAACTCCTGGGATATGCTGTCAAGGTATTGGAACTAGGGGTGGAGGGGAGTGCCCACCTTGATTGACGACACGTCTGAATTGCTGGTTAGACCCCGGCCGTAGATCAAGCAAAACAAAAACACTCACCGACAATCCTTCAAATAGACATGATATCAAACAGGCACTGGCAGGGGACGACTCTACTTACCTATAATGTAGCCAATCCAGGACTTCAGGCATTTCCTCCACCAAAAAGGATCGATCCGCATGAACCGAATTACCCGCAAGCACACCCGCCCGTTTTTCTGGTATCCACCTCTTGATGTACTCGAGGACTGTGGTCGAAACATCGTCTATACCATGCGGCGACTCGAGGCATGCTTGTGTCAGACCCGACTAGCGCTTTTCAACGATCCCGTATGTTTCCTGATAGCCGTGCACGACGCTTACTTTGCCATGTTGTTCTATACACCATTCGTCCATGCTTGGTCGATATGAGAGGAAGTAGAAAAGGCATGGCAGGGAAGTGCGTACTTGTCTAATATCGACTTGTCCCTTTTAATCACAAATTTGATGCCGTCGTCCACCATGTCCAAGTTACCGTTGGTGATGATCACCTACGAAACGACCAAGTTCAATACGCTTTGTTCACTGAATTGTCGTGAAATCGTAAAGACGTCCGACTCACAGCGATTTCGAGAAGCTTGTCTCGTTTAGGATTCAATCCAGTCATTTCGCAGTCTATCCAGACAAGAGGACCAGCCTGGAAGTCGAGTGGGTTAGTCGACGTAGTCATGATATTCGATCGAAGACGGGTCTGTGTAATGCCAATAAATATTCCCGCTATTTTAGTAGTGAGTTTGTACATTCCCCCCTAGAAAGCGTTTTTGGCAGGGAAAACGTCGCGCCGTCCGCATGATTGTACTTGTTTGGTCATTCTTGTTCTGTCTCGCACTTTGTCTCAGATTTGATTGTTCCTGCTCGCCCCTCTTTGTGAACACACGGACTTGTGCACCACTCCCCTGACGCCTTCACCATGTGCAACTGGTATCACAAATCCACAGCGTGCATCGTAGGGCAAGTGCCTGTTAAGGTCAGACGGTGTTCCGAGCTGCTCGAAACGTGCATAAGGATAAATTGCGTTGTTGCCCAGTGAAACGGCTTGATGAGGAACTCCCTGCGGGCAAAGTTCCAATGCACTGCGTTCGAGGGCAAGTGCCTTGTCGAGGTTAGTGCATACGAACAACTGACGCCCCACACCTTGTGAAATAGTCGCCTCTTCCGAATCAGATACAACAAAGAGGTGCTCATCCTATCGGGCAATCACCGAACTGAGTATGCGGGGTTGCTTTCTCAAACCTGAGATGTACGACCAAGACCAGTACATGGTCAATGATTGGGATGGTTTGCAGAGCTATCTCGAGTCAGCGCTACGATTAGCGCTAACACCAATCCTACGCGTGTGGCTCCGGGGGTAACGACACCGAGATTAGTAGTCGTACTGAAAGATCAGGTGCAAGGCAGCGTTGATCTCACGGCAACTGCGCTTCGATTCTCGAGGACGAACCCAAGGCACTCTGGGTTCACAGCCAAACATCGTAGCGTGTCCCGTGAAATAGTAGCGTTACAGATCTGAGTTTGGATGGGGCATTGAAGGTCACGAAAACAAATGGTAGAAGGTTTGTACTGGGCAGTCCCCGACTCCTGCGTACGGTAGTGGCCCCAGGGAACGTCCATTCTGAGCTCAGGGCCTCCAAGCAGACCCGTGGAAGATTTTTACCAAATTCATAGATTAGATCACGGGACTTCACAATTACGCCAATCACACAAATACACACACAGTTTGGCCTGCTCCTCCGCCATCCTGACCCTCGATACAATGCAAGCTATTCTCTTTCTTTTCGTTTTAGTTCCATTCCTGTGGGTGTTGATGGTTAAGGCAGGTTTATAGACAAACTACCGTGTCTTGTTCCGTATCTGATTGTAGCCGCTCATTGTCCCATGTCCGGGGTCGTAAGACCGCCAAAAAGGTTCTGGCGGTCTTACGATCCTGGACATGGAGACTACTTCTCGATGATTATATTGACTGAAACACTATTTCAAGGACTCTCAGCTGCTGAGAGGGTCATCGCTCCTACCTTCTCACTCGACAACATTGGAGGTACACATGGCATAGTATTGCTTGGTCGTTTGCAAGACGCAGCATTGGACACCAGGATAGGTACCAGGGGCTCGCTGGGTCAAGGGTAGCAGCCGCCGGGCGAGTTCAATTGGCGGTGTCGTCTGCAGCGAGATCATCTAGTAATGGACTGTCCAGTGCGTTTTCCTCTCAACTCCTGTGTCTACACTTCACCTGTGAATACGACTTTTCTGGTAAAATATAGATGCTCCTTTCATGTACATTGCTCAGCTGCCTGACCTGCAAGGGTGATCATCCCCAATGTTTTCAGTGGTCATGGGGCTCACATCAGCCCTGCTGATTATGAAGCGAAGTGTAGGGACGGACAATTTGTTGAAGTCGAAGTCATCACGAAACGGTAAATTTCCAAGGGTGTGTTTGAGATTTGTATCTAATGAAACTTTTATTTCAAGCCGGGACCGCCCAAGGGAACAATCACGGAAACACAAACAGATCCACAGTGTATCTATCAACTTGTGTTGAAATACATGAGGTTCCTCCCATACCATGGTCCATATGTACACCAAGAAATCATCTCGTGAACAAAGGGAAGAAACAAGTAGCAGATGGGACTGACCCACCAAAAAGGGTGCTATCGTCGATGACGTCGACTGTGAAACGGAGACAGTGGTCTGAGCTGGGACAAAAATGGGATCCTTTAGGGTGCAGTATGTGTATATAGAACTGTATCTTGGACCGAGTCAGACGAAATTTTCTTGACTCCCAAAAATCAGAAATCCTATCCTGGAGTCAGGGACTGGCGCCTTGCGCTGCTACCGATTACATAATCAGTCAGGCGGAAGCAGGGAGCCACTGCTTCCGGTGATCTGGACGACAATGTCGTCCTCAACAGCACATCAGACATTTTCCCTGGCGAACCAGATTCATCAAATCTCACCCAAGGATGAAATATACGCATTTGATGTCGAGACCAACAAACGCATACTTCAACAGGCGCCATGGAAGCAAGAGTACGTCCTTGGTTGTCGCAGCCTCCTGTCCAAGCACGTTGCGATCCTCTGGCACCCCGTACTTATCGTGACTACACAGTCCGAATTACTTCAAATCGTGCAAAATATCCGCTGTTGCACTGATTAAAATGGTTCGCTGACTTCCATCCCCCTGCCTTTTATCTCTCTGCGCCCGCCACTGGCATTCGACCAGCTCTTGTCGTTCAGCTTCAAATGGTGCTCGGGAAGCTTAAATTACTGTTGTCGATAGGTCATACATGCGAGATCAGGCGTTCCGCACGAAATCATGGGTCTCATGCAAGGAAAAATCGTCGGCAACTCAATCGTGATCATGGATTCCTTTGCGTTACCGGTCCAAGGCACCGAAACACGTGTAAACGCCGCAAACGAAGCGAACGAGTACATGGTCACATACATCCAGGAGGGCGAAAAGGTACGGCTCCATGACATGCTTCAGCAATCACGTGAGACTGATTGTTGTGCACCGCGTTCTCTGGTTCGGATAGGTCAAACGGCTAGAGAATCTGATCGGATGGTATCACTCCCATCCGGGTTATGGGTGTTGGTTGTCTGGTATAGACGTCGACACACAAATGAACAATCAACAGTTCCAAGATCCTTTCGTAGCCGTCGTCGTACGTCTGGCGTTGTCCTAGCTTGCAATTGTATCTCACTCCCGTGCACACAGATCGACCCCAACCGCACGATTTCGGCGGGAAAGGTCGATATTGGTGCTTTCCGTACTTACCCCAAAGACTATACCCCTCCAACGTCTTCCTCGTCTGAATACCAATCCATCCCCCTCGCCAAGATTGAAGATTTCGGTGCCCACGCTAATCAATATTATCAACTTGAAGTCGAAATCTTCAAATCCAGTCTGGACGAAGAGTTGCTTGGGTTGTTGTGGAACAAATACTGGGTCAATACGTTGAGTGGGAGTAATTTGATCTCGGTACGTCCTTTCTATTCGTTCATCTGAACCAAATACGATCTCTCTCTGGGTAATTTGTAGAACCGTGCCTATGCGGTATCGCAGATCGCAGATTTGCATGAGAAACTTGCGAGAGCGCAGCTGACAGTGGGTAATACACGGGCACCTGTACCCACGTTGAAAGGCCAAGATGAAAAAGGACCTAACAACAAGGTATCGCACACCCCTCAATCTGATCCAAAGTCCCCTTTTCTCACGCGACGTTTCGCAGCAAGAAGACAAGAAGAAGGAAGACAATCAACTTACAAAGACCGTCAAGGATAGGTCTGTATCCCATCGCTTGTGCTCGCCTATCTCGAGAACTGGCGCTCAATCATGGTTCGGTTTACAGTCAGAAAATCGCTGCTGAAGCGCAACACGGTCTCATCTCGCAGATCATCAAGGACGTCATCTTTTCGTCGAGACCGGGTCAAGAACCTGGCGCGTCGCGCGTGGCAAGGCTGGTAGATGCGACGATGCCGATCGGATGATTGTATCGATAGACGTGTTCAGCTGTCCGTGGTTTTGTACGATGTGTAGGATCAGGCATTGAACCGAGGTGGATGGACGTGCCACTTGTAGTACGTATCTCGTGACTTGTCGGACATCGTTTATGCTCCTGGTGCACAGCACAAACACAGATTGCGTTTGACGTCATGTGCGTGGACCGTCTCTTCATTGGGTCCAATGCCACGAAGAAACACTCCTCAGTCAAGTTCAACTTGACGGCACTGATTGACACCTGTCCCTCTCGGGTGCAATCCTTGAGATGTAGAGCTATACTATGTCCGACGTATTGTCCCAACATAGGCGACTCTTTCGATTTTCCTGAATGGAGTTCAGTTGATGGCGCGCCGCACAAGATATAGGAATTGCGCACATGTCGAATCACTTGAAGTCGTTCACACAACGTCTGACGATGTAACTTGCTCAAGGTTGGTCCCCGAGGATGGAGGGATGGATGATGCTTCCTAATCATACTGCTCTGTGGTTGTGGGTGGTCGCATCGCTAGTCGTATCTGAAAAGACAGGCACAACTAGCGCTCAGCGGCCTCCATCGAACCTAGTCTGGTGACCAGCCCGTCTAAAAAGGGGTTGCACAAGGCAAGTCGACGGACTGCCTCATCTGGGATCGACGGCAGCCTGATAGACGCGGCTGGTCACCAGACTACATCGAACCCAGGACCAGTCCAACTCGGAGGCTGGCGAAGACATGGAACTACAACCCCCCCCCAGCCCACCGAACAAGTACTATTACCGGCGCAAGACCGAGGGCGCACAACTTGGTCTGTTGTGGGTTC
>JBBPRU010000384.1:0-10420 GCA_038093245.1 Boletus holoroseus
CCTCCGCCCATGCCTCCGCCGACCTCTGCCGTTGCACCGACGTCCACCCGTATGCCATCTTCTGCACCTCCTACTCAGCCCACGTTTGTCCCGTCTATCCATGCAGCACCTACTCAACGTCCCGCGTCCCATACTGTACCCTCTCGTACTTATCAGCGTGCTGCGGAAATGTTGCAGGCAAGTAAGCTCTCGACGTCTGCGGAAACTAATCCTGGCGCCACTGGGAGTATCAACAAGTCCACTGCTCCACCAGCACAGACAACTTACAACCCTATTAGTACCGTTGCTGGTCAACGCCAACCAGTGAATGGTACTTCTGTACATGGCCCTTCGGCTTCCAGGCTCATAAATACGTCGACCATTACTACCCCCCATCCCAGCGCCTCCGCCACAGCTTATATGACCAAGGTTGCTGCACACACGACGATTGGCCCTGGCCCGTCCGCCGGTGCATTAGGACTACACATATCTGCTCCATCGACAAGTATTAATACCCAATCACCATCTGCTCCCGATCCATTGAGGCAACAGCCGATCCGTCCAGGCGCTTTGTCGATACCTCCTCTAGATGCCACACCCACGACTGCAATGTTGACAACTACTGTCAAGAACACTCATCAAGAACAACCTATCGTAGATTCCACTCGATCTCGCGATGTTACGCCCTCTGCCACTCGCAATCCTCCCCCTCCGTCGCATATATATCCCACCTCCGCTCGCCCAAGCACATCTTCTACAGTGATTCAACAAACATATGTAAATCCACCCCAACCGTCGACCCATTACCGAGCTGTATCCTTGCCCATTGCACCGTCATCTTCGGCGGTGCAAAGACCGCCTTCACCGCGCAAATATTCGCAGCCCATACCTTCCACCACGGTTTCAACCCAACCCTTCCCGGCTCGCCCATCTGCCCCCGAGTCTCAGTCAGCACGGGTTCCAGTTCGATCGGCGCGACTAGCACCGCTCGATCGCATGAATGACTCTGACATGCTTAAAACACCATCATCCATCGCGCCCTCTCCTATGCTGATCCCAGACAGTTCAAACGCTGTGCCACAGTCCATCGCTGTTCCGATCCGGGCACGGCAGTCATCCACAGACTCGAAAGATGACAAGAAGAAGTCTTCGGGGTTGTTTGGCCTTTTCAGGACGAGAACACTTTCATCGAAAGCGGCTGATCCCCCAGTTGTTTCTACGGTCACGAGAGCGTCTCTTGATCAAGGCAAGGTCCATCCCGATGCCTCTATTGCTGCCCCTACCACCATGCCTATGCCTCGTGGGGTTTTATCGACCTCGGCCCCAAAGGAGTCGAGTTCTGCCCCGCCACCGGCTGCCTCCACCTTCACACGTGTGGGACTACAGTCCAAGACCAAGGGGAGGGTACTCGATTCAAAGATCATTCCACCTCCAACGCACGCAACACGAGAGCATAGGGATACCACCCCACATATCTTCACCCCGTTTAAGTTCCTGACCATGCACTCGAAGAGGAACCGCACGGTATCAGCTGCGTCGCTCGATGTCTGTGATGGCAACACTGCTGTGAGTATTTTGGTACCTCCTTCCGATGTACCGCTAATCATGCCCGTGGACAGACCAATACTGTGGTCGGATCCCCTGATCACTCCATCCTCAGCCAAGCTCAACCTTTACCTCCTATCATACCCCCGGATGTTCGCGACCCGTTAGTTGCGGCGTCGGAATGGAGGGATAGGGAAGAAGCCGAACGAAGAGAACGCAGGAGTCATCGCGTTCGCCGACCCGGAGTCACTTTTGACCTCGAGGAGGAACCCCCTTCCCCGGCACCTGGCACTACAAAGCGGAAGAAACTGGTTCGCCGCGTATCTGGGCGTGCTGCTACCCCTGGACCGTCGCGCAGTTGATGTCGAGATGTGGATCGTAGTTCCTTTACAAGTATATCTTTAAGTCGCACACTCAGGTTATGTATGTTATGCCACGTCTAGTATTTTGTATTTTTGCTTCGTTTAAACCTATCGTCGTTGCTATGTAAATTACACGTCCTCCTTGGCTTGCTGTTTCTGATGAGAGGAGTGACGTGACAGGACGCGTCCGTGACAGCGTATGTAGCCATCTAATACCATCATTCAACTTTTCAGTCTGAACCAACCGTTAGAACGTCAGAATGTTCAAAAACAGAGAACGAAACCAGCCTGGTGCGAAGCGATCCAAAGCTACCACCATCGAACCAGAGTACTCCTTCCGGTTGAACTTGTACGTCCTGCCGCTATGTCACATTGACGGCGAGTTTAGAGCTGCGTCAGCTACGACAAGCCACCACTTTATGAAGTAACGCTAGAGGAATTCGAGACATGCGCGCTCGACCGCCTTCGCGTACTCGCAGAGATCGAGTCCTCGTTTGCACGTAATCGGTCATGGGATGAGCTGAAGACCGTGACCGACGCCCAATGTAAAAAGTATCTTCCGCTCAACAGTAACACGGCCATCACAGTGCCCTTGGAGCTTCAGCGACGAAATGATCATCTCGGTCATTTCGTGCTTCGACTTGCGTTCTGTCGCTCGTGCGTTCATGTATTTTCGTTTGATGATGTTGAGCGTGAACCGATCGTTTGCTGTTCTTCAGAGAGGAACTAAGAAGGCGGTTCGTCAAGGCGGAGACAACGCTATTCAAGGTGCGGTATGAGACGGATGACAATACAGAACGTGCAGCATTTCTTGGGTCGCAGCAATTTGAATGGGACAAGGTCGCTCGTCGAGCCCCCATATCGTTGTTCGCGCTGAAGCATCGTGATTAGGTCGATAATCATGAAAGGGATCAGTTCGCGAACGAGCTGAGGGCGCTCGAAGTTAAACAGGCCCCACAGCCCGACTCCCAAGGCCAATCTACAGACTATCGCAAGGTATGTCGAATGGTGCGAACAAGGGCTGTTGATTGAACGTTGCATCGTAGGTTCCTTGGACTAGAGTACCTGACCTAGTCGCCAAAAGGCGGGTTTTTCTACACGGAGGTTATGCATACTTGCACAGCAGAGAACTATCCAGTTTCGTGTTCAACGAGTTTGAAAGAAAACTGGAGATGGCGCTCGAGGTGAGTCCACCTTGTACAATCGCATCGCAGCCTTTCTGAGAATGAATAGTATACTGCCAAAACGCTTCCTCGTATGGACGAGGACACGAGATTGGTACCTATATTGAATAATCTATCACAGGGATTCCTTGCAGGTGTTCCATCAGAATGGGTGACTCCCTCCGCCACTGGAGATGAAATCCGAGCCGATATGATTGATGATCTCGCAAGGAAACACTTCCCGATGTGTATGCGAAATTTGCACGAGTGCTTAGTTAGGGATCGTCATTTAAAGCACTTTGGGAGGTTGCAGTATGGCCTATTCCTCAAGGTACGATGACGATCCGGGCCTTTCATTGCGTTGCTCATCGATTCATAGGTTTTGGGTCTCTCGATCGATGAAGCCATTGCATTCTGGAGGAAGTCGTTCACCAACATAACGGACGACAAGTTCAACAAGGAGTACAAGTATAACATCAGACATTCTTACGGTTTGGAAGGGAAACGTGCAAATTATCCTGCGAAAAGGCATGTATATATGTGCTTTGGACCTCTACTCAGGCTGATTGGTGTATATCGTTTGCAGTTGCCAACAAATCCTTACGACAGATAAACCTGGTGTTGGGGATTGCCACGGATGCCCATATCGTCACTTTGGCCCTGAAAACCTGCAAACCGCTCTGCTCGCAGCGTATTCGTCTCAGGGTCTCACCACGAACGACCTACATGAGGTCATGAGGACAGTCAAGGAGGGCCACTATCACGTCGCCTGCACGCGCGTCTTTGAAATAACACATATCAGTCGAGGAGTGAATAAGGGTGAAGGTATAGGTGGCGGGGATAGTGTTATACATCCCAACCAGTATGCCGCAAGAAGTATCGAGCTCGAGCAGTCACGGCGAGAGGATACGATGGCAGTAGAATCATAGACTTTTGCCCTGCTTCGGTAGGATGTAATGGTAGTCTTTATTAGGCGGTACCAGGAGTCACTCCCCGGATCTAACGTGGACCCCAGGCCTCGCGGCCCGGTACACATTAGTCACTTTTCGGCTGCGCGATGCCACAGTTCCTGTCGTCTGCCAGTTTCTCTGTCCCCATTGCCCAAAGCTTTTGTAACCAGAATGGCTCGCAGCAAGACACCCAAGCCCAATGGTGGTGCTCCAGGGCACGATGACCACGTTCTTCAACAATACGTTGATACTGATGGTCACTTCTCCATGGTCAGGTACGGCATAGCTTTCATACTCCTCTGTCAATCTATGCTGAGCCAGCCGGTGCAGAAATTTTAGGTTGGCTGACCTTGTCACGATCATGAATGGTGTCTGTGGCTCCTTTTCGATATTTTCCTCGGCTCACTACATGATAACGAACAATGACGAGTGCTTGTGGTGGGCGTGTGCCCTTCCCCTGGCAGGGCTCATGTTTGACTTCTTCGACGGAAAAGTTGCGAGGTGGAGGAAATCCTCTAGCTTACTCGGACAAGAGTTGGACAGTCTGGCTGACTTGGTAGGGGATATTTCATTCTACGACTGAGCTTTGCTTCATGATCCCACAGATCTCATTTGGCGTCGCGCCTGCTGTCCTTGCCTTCGCTGTTGGCCTTCGAACCTACCTCGATACTGTTTGCCTAACAGGCTTCATATGTTGTGGGCTGGCTCGACTTGCCCGCTTCAACGCGACAGTCGCGCTGGTTCCGAAAGACTCTGGAGGGAAAGCGCGGTACTTTGAAGGCCTTCCCATCCCATCTTCTCTTGCTCTCGTCGCCATTCTGTCTTACTGGGCCCGCCAAGGTTGGGTAGAGGGGAAAGCTGGCATACCAGGTGGTCTCGTGACACTATGGGGCCCATCCGGTGGCCGGGGTGAAGTCCACCCAGCTAGCATTATTTTTGGCCTATGGGCTGCCGCGATGGTCAGCAAAACCCTCCGTGTACCAAAGCCGTGACGTGGTTTGGCCGTGTGGTGTGAAATAGGTGTTGATTGTGTTTGTTAATTCGTCGCAGCTGACGGATGAGGTACGCTACGAATTTTTAAGCAAGGCAGTATGGCGTCTGGCCACATAGCTTATCGCTCCTGAGGACACTTTACGACGAATGTACTATGTGATGCACTGGATCTGCTAATGCACGCTGTTTCTACGGGCATCTGAGCAACCTTTTTGATCTCCATTCAAGCAATATTTGTTTCCCGTGCCGTTTGAAGCTAGTATTAACTCACATTAATGTGGTTCGGGTGTGTGTGTATTTTAATGTCGAGTGACTTTGTTTCAGTTGACGAGGGTGACCGCTCCGCTGCCGAGTGATAGGGGATGCTCGACCTATTGACACCGCTTTGTCTTTCATTCACCGTACCTCACCTCGTTCTCCTTTATGCCAAGCCATCATGACACGGTCAATCAAACATAGGGAAAAGCGCAACACAAAGTCAAAAGAGCATAAACAACAGTTCATTGACATGCCTCTTGACGTGCTTATCGAGGTCAGGGCGTTTCGCGAATCGATCACCTTTTGTGTAAAATAACGGCCATCCTTGGGCCAGATTTTCCTTTTCCTAGAGCCTCTGGATCTTCTTCATCTTGCCAGGACTACCAAGGGGTTGCGTGCATTCCTCCTAAACCGCAGGAAATCCTCTGCTTTGTGGAAGAATGCCATCAGCAACTTCAAAGACTTCCCTCCTTGCCCGGACCACATGTCCCCACCTGCATATACACATCTTGCTTTCGTTCCAGTTTGCCACGTGAGTCAACCCTCTACCCATAATGCCCGCGGCAAGTATACGATGCCCATTATAGGGGTGCTTCTGTCCGTGCGAGACTATCGAATGGGAGCTACGGATGCGATGTTGTCCAAACTGCTTTCCAAAGATGTCGGTACAAGTCATAACAATTTGTCTCCGTTTTGATAGTCTGTTTATAGGACAACATCTCAAATTTCCTGTTCATGCGGCAACCATTTCAATGAGCTCCCAATGGCCCGCAGGCACTACAAGTTGAATGATGATTATGGTTTGAGGATCACAGTCTCCTTCGGGCCCATCCGGCACATGCCCACTTATTCCCCGTTGGATTGGAAAGTTGTCGAAAGTAATAAGCGACTGAAAAGGGTTGGGCCTAAAAAGGAGTTCTTGGCTCAGCAGAAAGACCTTTGGGGATCCATTCGGGGGGTAGGTCACCCTAATGCTCTTACCTTAGGCCAACGTTAAATCATTAATTCTACCAGCACGCTCACTCGTGCCGAGAATGGGAATATGTGAGATTGCAAGAAAAGGCAGCTCAACTCTCGCGTGTGAGGAGACAAAGGGTCCAAGAGTATGTCCCTATCACTCCTGGCTGTCAAAACGCCTAACATTCGAGTCAGCATCATAAGCAGACTTGAAGAACTGGGCTGGATATGGACTGGCTCATCCCACCATCTCAACACCCTTTGCCAAATGCCGAACTATTATGGCAAAGACATTTTGCAGTTACCGGAAGTAAGGAGACTTGAGCCTTTGACGCCTGCTGGTGAGTCATTCATCATGCAGCGTGAAACCAAGATCATCCAACCTTTCCAGAATGGACCACCATCTACCCCCAACTCATTAGTTGGTTGCAGAGAACCAAAGAAGAGTCGGTCATCCGCTACCGCATGAAAACATACGAACCCGAAGCTTTCAACATCCGTCAGGATCTCAGTAATGATGCCTCTTTGAAGGTGCAACCTCTGATGATCGACATTGCCATGATGCCGGCTGTGCGCTCGGTGATAGAAAGTAACATCGATTTTGACATGGACTGCGACGATCTGAAGAAGAAGTTCGTTCGTGTGTTACCTCCCGCGATCAGGAAATGGAGCTCGAACGCCGTAGAAGAACTTGAGCAGTTTGCTCGGGAAGAGCTGGGTCTCCCGCCTCTGTCGAAACCCTCTTGCCTTCCTTCGGTCATTTTCCGGTGCAAAGCATGCCGTCGCAGGTTGAGGTTCGACGAGGCGCTATCCCATCAACATCTTTATAAAGAAAGACGCGGGGAATGCAAGGGCACCCGCGAGATGTCCATTTACGACGAATTTCTAATGGAGATGTATGATGTACATCCTCGAAACGTCCGAGTTCTTCGAGTCGATGTCACCGTATCCCGAAGAGTCGAGAATCTAGTTAGACGGATGGGACAGAACCCCAGCAGGGTCACATATCGCGAGCTGCTTCCCTCGACCGTCCAAGTGGCTTGTGGTTTGTGTCGCCCAGGGGTGGTGGCTAGGATGAGTTTTGCACGTGCAGTACGTCGTATCGTTCGATTCATCCTGCATTGTTGATGGACGTCCCATGCTGCAGTTTGAACACTGTCTCGAAAGTCATCTCGGGAAAAAAGAAACAGAGGTGTGGACTCGTGTGTCAGCCAGGGAATAAGGGGCGCTGCGCAATTTCCCTTGGAATGGTCAAAGAGGTAAATCTGTCATCCACAAAGATGATTAGAGCAAGTTATCGCCTGAAGAGAGGTTTCCATTATGCAGTATCATATGTATGTATCTATAGGCTAACGTGAATCAAGCATAGGCAATGGATTAAATACTGTGAATACACCGTCTTGCGACGACTCGCACTAAATATACGGAATAGCAAACATAGGCCAAGTTCACGTGTACTGCGAGTACGGCCTCCGGCTATTTAAAGTCGGAAAACTCGGTGACTTTTTGAACTGCGCAAGTAAACTTGTCATAGCGTCCGTCCAATGGCAGATAATCCTCCCCTTCTAGATGTGATTAGGTTTGCAGCACTCTGGCTCATCCTTGTAGTGTCCTCCTTCATTGACCCTTCTCTCGTGCGGCGGCCCTCTCAGCCAAATCCACCCCTACGAGGATTTTACTTGCCTTCCAAAGCTGAACGAGGTTGATAATGTTCTTGGCCAAGCAGATGGGGAAAGACATCAGCGCCAAAACTTGGGGCCATGTGAACGATGTTAGATATTCGAGGGATGGCAAAATGTCGAAAGGGAGAGACCCGGAGATAGGGGTGTGGATCCATTTCATAAGATAAAGGGAGACGAAGAACATTTCGTTACCAGCGCACATGAAAAATAGGGTGCGCTGTTCACCATCGGTTAGGAGTCGGGTACAACATTAGGGATTGAAATACGGACCGAGTCATTGTAGTAATACCATAGAATACGGCTCACATCACTCTTCACGAGCTTGTGGCTCCGAGACCCCGTTACAAGGGAGCTATTGGGGGAAAAGCATCAACGACACTAACATGTACTAGGGGCATACCAAGCCTACCTATACATGTGCATGTAGTGGCTCGAGAAGTCCAGCGCGATAAGGAACTGAAAAACAAGCGCAAAACTTGGGTATGCGGAGGAGAGATAGCAGAGAAGACATGATGTGGTACACCTTTCGAACAGCGGTTAGCACCACCGAGTGGAGAAAGAAACAAGAGACATGGGATGCGCACCTATCGGTCACCATGTCCAACACCGCACCAAACTTTGATGTCTGCCCGAGCGCCCTGGCGGCTTGACCATCCACGGCATCGAGAAGGCATGATATGCAGTATGCGAGGGTGCAGTATTTTGGATGGTAGCTCATGAAATGAAGTGAGAGTCCGGCGAGAATGACTCTTGTGTAGCCTGTTGGTAGGGTCATGGGTCAGCAGGATGGTCTGGCTGCACGAGGCCACAATCGGATGAGGAAGAGCTTCTCACCGATGATGTTGGGGATGAACAGAAAGACATTTTCAGAGTACGTCTGGGCAGTTGCCAAATCCACAGCAACTTTGGCATCGACGTGTCGAAGGGAGTCCTGTCTGCGAGATTTGCGGGGGCTAGGGGAGCCGTGGGTTGAGCCGTTGGCGTGTCTGCTCATCGCTGCTGGCGGTGAAGACGGATTTTGTGTTGCGAATGCGGCGTGTAGGATTGGGAACTGCGGACGCCGGCAGCAGCGTAAAGAAAGTAGAAATGACGCGTTGTGCGCAATGAAAAACAGGACGATACAGTATCACGTCAGCTGTCCGTTTATATTAGACTCGCTACACTTCACTTCGGGGTATGTACTGGAAACAGGAAAAGAAAAGAAAAAAATATGCTACGCAGACCTAACATACTCCTTCATCCATTACTAGAAGAGCTAGAAGAGCTTTGCTTGTGCTGCGAAAAGTACACCCCCACTCCAATACCGACAGCGGCCAAAATCACAATTACGGTGATAAAGAAACATATCCATCGCTTCCGGCGAGCCGACCGTGCGTGTTTTATTGCAATATCAACCTCGGCGACCCTAGTTTCCCGTGGTTAGCAACAGTCCAGCAACGAAACCTAACCACCAACCCTTTCCTAGTGTCTTCTTCGACATCGACAGCCTTGGTCTCAATGGAGGCGATCTGTTCATCTTGCCGGGAAATTAATACAGCCATCTGAATCCGAATGGTCAGCATGTATATGTTCAGAGTAGAAGATGGACGAACATCGTTGAATAACTGCGCAAGTTCTGCCAAGGTGACTTCAATTCGCTGGATGTCCTGGTGGCGTTCCTGGACTTCGCGATACGCTTGCCTTGATTCACCGTAGCGGTTGGAAGACGAGACCTATGTGGTGGCCATTCAGTATGCATTGTAAATATCATATGAATTGCCTACAGCTTGGAGGAAAATTGCACTGCCGTTACCCTGAGTGTCATTGACGATAGCAGATACCTCGTCTGCAGTTGCATCGGGTTTAACTGCATGTAAGGACTAGGTTGAAGCGACTGGTCACCAAGTCAAGAAAGTGGTAATCACCAATCTTGAATTGCCGTTTGACACGATCCTTGTACCTCTGCCGATACTGTTGCTCGACGCTCTGGTATCTCTGGAGTGTCTCGACAAATTTTCCATGTACCACTGTGATCTAGAGTGATTTGCCCGTTTCAGTGACGCCATTGGGATTCGGACGACGTAGGCGCACTCTGTTCTTCCTAATCTCGGCGTCCTGCATACTGACGCCTCCTGGTTGGACTTTCAGGGCCCCGATGCGTTTCGAGAGCGCGTTGCTGAGTGCACGAGTGGACTCTGTGAGTTGGGCAAGTCGTGAATGATTAGCTGCGGAGTCTTGGTCGGAGAGTGCATTCAGGGAGCGTGCGTGCAAATCCGCAATAGCGGTAACATTTGCATTGAACTCGACAATGGACTCTTCGATAGAGGTGGTCTGGAGGTCGAGGTCTACACGAGGGACGCGAAAGCAGTGGAAGAGAGCGCACCTCGGCGTAAAATGCAGACATGGAAGATGTGTCCTGGGACGGGGATGGATACGAGCCACTCGAGTTGCCACTGGTAGGCAGCGGAGGGACACGCTGCATTTCGATTGGGGCCTGCGGGATATCGGGCTGTCTCTGGGCCTGCGGGGTGTGTGAGTGACATGTCGAGGGT
>JBBPRU010000385.1:0-10416 GCA_038093245.1 Boletus holoroseus
GCTGCCATCAATGCTGCTGCGAAAAATCGTCATGTTGTTGTTGTTTCGACTACAAGGAACAGTTTTGGAAAAGGTGTTCGAGCAAGGAAAGGAGGCGGCCGAAAAAGCGTGAACTGAGCTTATGGACATGGACAGTTTTAACAGCAGACAATAATAGTGGTCGGGTTCCGTAGTTATACCGACTGCTGGTGTGTTCGCCCTTTGCTGGACAGTACGTTCGTGTGTGTGTACTTACCGTAGGTATGGAAATGTATTCTAGCGTAACTGCTCATGATGAAGGAGCAGGTGGTAGTGGCCTCGTCATAGAGCACTGTATAGATGCCGGAGACTCATTCTCGACCTGGGAAATGGCCATTTTATCTACTCCTTGTGATAATAAGAAACCCGTCCCGCAAGTGAAGTGTATAATCTGCAACGACCATCAACTTAGCTAATCCGCAGGTAAATGGATGCTGCATATCTGACCTAGACGATGCCGAAAACAAATACGAGCGCCCAACACCCTTACCGCTCTGTCAACATCTTTTTTAACGTCGACCTCAACGACTTGGGTGCATTCCCAATCTTTCTTTTCGAAATGACAGGTTCAATGCGCAGGTTCTGTGGCCAGGACGCGCCCGCCTCCGCTTGTCGCTTCTGCATAAGCTTGATGAGCGGCTCTTTGAGTGCCTTTTCTTGCTTTTGAGTGAGCGGAGGCGGGCGAACTCGGATGGGGTTGAGAGACGACTTGGGAACAACGCGGGCAAGGAGAGGCATTGTGCTGGATAATTCAGAGGAAAGAGAGAAAGAGAGCTTGTCACGTCACGTATCGCGTTGTGTCACGTTCATACAAAGTTGCTCCTGACTCTCGGTGCGTTGACTGAACGGTTGGCTGTGGCCCACAAGTGAAAGGAAACATGAAGCGCACTGAACCATCCAGCGCTAGCACCGGACAGCTGTTCAAAAAGCCAAGAACATCGGCCAAGGCCAAGGAGAAGCAGAGACAGGACTTGGAGCCTGTTGCTTGGCCCGAGCATTTCCAGGACGTGCGTGTAAGCCAAAAGTTATCTGTTTTGCTGATTTTGAGCCATTTCGCGCGAAGCTTGCCAAGGTATGCACAATTTCTGGGCACGTAAAACTCGCTCACGGTGTGACGGTATGTAGGTTTTCAAGGTGAGTTAGCTGCCGGGTGTTCCGGTGTTGCACTTGCTTAGACCATATCAACGTCTCAGGCTCTTAACACTGTCCTTGCATTTGTATCCTCGCGAAAGCATTTGGCAACCACCTTTCCAGTAATACGTTCCTCCGTGGAGGGCCTGTTGAAAAGGTGGAATGTGTATCGCCTTCCTCCCCAACGCTCAACTAATATACCCGACCCCACAGACCACTCGATCTCGCCAAAGTCGCCGAACTCAAGTGCGTCACGCCGACTTTCGTCTCCATGCCCACTGACTCGCACCTAGAGCGCTCCTCCCCGATCTCATCAAATTCGCGTACTTACCCCGCAATGAGCTACGCATACATGCCGAAACGCTCACTCAGCAACAACGCGGCGGACGGCGGAGCCCCGACTTTTCCATACCTTCTTCGTCCCAGCTTCCTGGCGTGGAAGAAGAGGAGCACGTTTTGATACTCGAGTTTGTGGAGAATTCAAAGGGGAAGAAGGAGCAATCTAGGTGGGTTTGACATTAATGCTCACGGGTGTGTGATTGGTGATGACGATGCCACTTTTAAGTACAGGGTTTTCGCTTCCACCTGCGATGACACCTGCTCAGACGAAGAAACTGATTGGACACCGTGATGAGCGGTTCACGCGTGCTGTCAACGAGTAAGTTAAATAATGATTTGACATACCTGCACCTTTTCGGAACTTTTCCACAGGCTTCTTGCCGCGACGCTTGTAGGCGAAGATCCAGTCGCCCTTCTCCGGGCTGCTGCCAGGGACCACATTCCAGTCAACCCAAAGTCCGGAGGCCGCACCAAAGCTGTGCCACCGGATGAGAAACTGACGATCCCGGGTCCAGAGGAGCGACCTTCCATCGATGAGCTTATCCAAGAAATTCGAGATCAGGAATGGTACAAAGACCAAATCGTCGACCGCCGTACTTTCGACGCGAGGGAAGCGAGAGAAGGCAGGTCACACTCTGTTTTACAGGCTACTAGTTCCCAAACAGAAGATTTTCGCAGGGAACCTTGACGAGCCACTTTCTGAGATGATCCAACAGGCGCTGCGTGATGCGAGGAAGATTAATTCGTTGTATTCGCATCAAGTGGCTGCTATCAATGCAATTGCGAAGAAGCGCCATGTCATCGTCTCGACTAGTACTGCTTCTGGAAAGAGTGTTATATACCAGGTACTCGGAAGTTAATGCTCCTGAAACCCTTGTAGGATTTAACGCGTAGGTAGGTTCCCCTGCTGAGACTGTTAGAAGAAAATCCCAGCGCAACCGCTATCTTTGTATACCCAACCAAGGTGAGTTTGAAAAGGAGAACCCGTATTGTTTCGGTCAACCTTCCGTGCTCTAGGCTTTGGCGCAAGACCAAAGGACAGCATTAGAGCAGTTGCTGTGGTCTAGTCCGGGACTTCGGCACATCAAAGTAGCGACCTATGACGGCGACACGCCGCAGGAAGACAGAGTCGGTTCGTTTGCTTTCTGTCTTTTTTACATGGCTTTGGTGACATGGTTGGCAGAGATTCGGCAAAGCGCGTCTGTCATATTCACCAACTTTGTGAGCGACATGCATCATGGCATGAATCTAAAGTTGATTGCGTCTAGGATACAATTCATGCATCGATTTTACCCCATGAAGAATTATGGAGATTGTCTGTGGCTTCACCATGCTCTTCCTATGATCATCACCACCGACTGATAACCTTGCAGGTTCCTGGGGAACCTCAGGCTCATGGCTGTCGACGAGTTGCACTACTATGCCGACCTGTTTGGGAGGTACCCTGTTTCCGAACCGGTTGCGAACTTTGGCGCTGATGTTCTTTGAGCCACGTCGCACAAGTCATTCGACGGTTCCGGAGGGTCTGTGCGGCGATTGGCAGTAAGTACCTCTCGCTCGAGAACCAAGCTTCTCTAACGGAACACGTGGGGACAAGATCAAGACGTTATATTCGTATCTTGCAGCGCGACCATCGCAAAACCAGCACAACACATGAAATGTCTCTTTGGCATCGAGGTACGTGCTGTGTCCCGACCCCGACCCCGAGCTGAGTTCGATCACGCAGGAAGTGGAGGAGGTTACGGAAGACGGTGCTCCGACTGGGATCAAGGACTATATCGTGTGGGACCCGCCATTCGTGGACGACCAAGCACCGAAGCTGGGACGACACAGTTCGATATCGGAGGCAACTGGGTTGATGCGGTTTTTAATGAAGCGGGGCGTTCGAGCGATTCTCTTTTGCAAGGTAGGTTAGCTGAGGCTCGACTGAAATGATGTGAACTTATGTTTGGGCACGCGCATTCTAGATTCGCAAAGTGTGCGAGTTGGTGAGGGATGGATACCTTTTTTGCCGGAGATTGCTGACGTTGTGGAGTAGGCGATGAAGACGCTTCGCGCAGACCTTACTGCGGAGGGTCGACTGGACATCCTTGCCAAAGTCATGCCATATCGCGGAGGTACGTGGCAAACCTCATTTCAGCATCTTGCCGTTGATTAAACCACCTTTCCTCAGGTTACTCTCGAGAGGTGGTCCTTTATCCCGCAGTCTTCTCGCAGTCAAGCTGACAGACTTACATAGGACCGACGGCGCATCGAGAACCAAGCCTTCTCCGGGATGCTTCTCGGGATTGTTGCGACGAACGCTCTGGAACTCGGAGTCGACATCGGTGTTCTGGACGCGGTCATCATGCTCGGATTTCCATACGGAATAGCAAACTTCGTGCGTCATCACTCCTGTGCAGAGCGAGAGTGTCACCTCAACACCGTCTCGCCAGCGCCAACAAGCCGGACGGGCGGGTCGCAGGACGCGCGACTCGCTCGCGGTCCTCGTCGCAGATAACCTTCCTATCGACCAGCACTATGTTCAGCACCCTGGCGACCTGTTTGACAAGCCGGTAAACGACCTCATGGTTGATCTCGATAGCAAGGTCATCCTCGAGGCGCATTTGCAGTGTGCTGCGCAGGAGATGCCATTGTGTAAAGATGATCACGTGTACTTTGGTCCGTTGCTCGGTGAGCTGTGTGATGCGAAGCTGAGCAGGGATGAAGATGGTTGGTGAGTGGTCGCATGGGGTATGGGAGGTGAACTGGGAGCTCAATCTCGGTACATTCGGTGTTGGCTAGGTACCATCCACATCCCAAGTTCCTGCCGTATCCCGCCAAGCACGTCTCCATTCGAGGTGCTGAGGACGAGAAGTACATCCTGGCGGATATCACAAAGGAAGTGCCAAAGGTGTTAGAAGAGGTCGAGTTCTCGCGTGCGTTGTTCGAGGTATACGAAGGAGGCGTGGTATGGTCATCCCGTCTTCCTGTGGCATTGCGCCGGCGCTCATATATAGCACATAGTTCATGCACCAAGGACTGACGTTCATCGTGAGTCGACACCGTCCGTGGTGTTTGCGGCTGATCAAGTGTCGTTAGGTGAAGGAGGTGAGTCACGACACGAAGATGGCAAAGCTTATCCGGGCAGACGTCAACTGGATTACTTCTCCGAGGTTCGTTCGTCGTCTGCGTTGGTCGGTTCCTAACGCTCAGCACGTCTTGTAGGGACTTTACGTGTGTCATTCGCAGCAGGTGTCTAGGAAGGCCTATTAACAACGCTGTAGCGACGTGGACGCAAAGCAAACGTGGCGTATCAGGGCGATCCCGGACTCGCCGTATCTCGCATATTTTGGACGTAAGTGTATGGAGAAAATGATATCGCATGTTCATGATCGAGTTCGCTTCCAGGTGTGGACGTGGTCACGGTCGTGTATGGTAAGTGATTGGCACCGTCGACACACCCCAGGCTCACAACCGCGATGTACCAGGCTTCTACAAAATCAGGCATGAGCTACCCCACTTACACGTACAATACCCACTTACATCGATGCAGGAACAAGTGTATCTTGGACGTCGTCGACGTCGACACGCCTCCCTGGGAACGCCAAGGCACCGGATTCTGGCTCGATGTCCCAGAGCCCATCTTAGCGCTCATGCGGTCCAAAGGCCTACGACCCGCTGAAGCGATCCATTCTGCGTGTCACGCGTGGATGAACCAGTTCGCTTTGGCGGAGGAGTTGAGGACGGAGTGCAAGGCTGCAGAGAAGGAATACAAGGTCACCGCGTCGAAGCGGAAGCGGCCGGCGAGGTAAGGTGGGGTGGAGCTTGTGGCGTTGATCCCGCTGAACAACTCGAAATAGGCTTATATTTTACGATGCGTCGGGCAAGAGTGGTGCCTCGGCGCAAGGGTTCGATCATGGTACGCTTAATTGCGCATTTGTGTGAAGATGACTTCGAGCGTCATGCACTACAGCGTCTGAGATTCTGCGCAAAGCGCACGACAACGTGGAGCGCTGTCCATGCGCGGAAGGCTGCGTGTATTGTGAGTCCTTGTCTTTTTCCTTGCCTTGACACGCATCCCAATTCTAAACACGACATCGACTCCCCAGGCATCCACGGCACGAAATGCAGAGAGGAGAACAGGGTGGCGTCCAAGTTGGGAGCGCTGCTCATTCTACGGGGGCTTCTCAGTCTGGAAATCAACCCGGAGAGTATTCCAGAGAGGGTGGACAAGGAAACGGGATTTGATACGATCGTGGAGGCGGACTATGTGCGGGCTGTGGATGGGGTGGAGGTCGAATGCTGAACGGCGAGCGGTCCGAATATATATATCATTGTGATCTCGAGGGTGTCTGTTTGGTTTGAACCTTGCTGGAGTAAAACAAGCGTTGGTGGGCGTGGCACCTTAGAGATCTCAATAGAGTCCTCTAGAGAAAGCGTGATATTACTCGGTCTTCGAAGTGCTATATACTCATCGCACGGGTTCACAGCTGATCGGGTAACCATCCCCATCATCTCCGAGTTGTTCAAACAGATGTACCGCCCTCGAAGCGGAACACTTCCTCTAAATCCTAATGAGCGATACTACTCAGTACTCCTCCAACCCCCGCCTTGCACACTTACCGTCCACCACGGCACGTCCCCCCCGCTCCCCGTCGCGTCCTCATTAAAGCTCTCCTGCATCCCATCCGTCAGTTTCCACCACCGCTGCGTCTCTTCATCTGCCGCGATGGCCGCCATGTCCTTGTCGTAGTCCTCGCCGGTGTATTTGAACGTGGCGACGAGGAGTTGGAGAGGGGGGTAGTAGTGGATGGAGTAGTCGGTGATGTGGTGGCGGGCAAGGGTGGCGAGGACGGTGGGCCAGACGGCTGCGTGGACAGCTTTGTATTCCTCTGCGCGCTCGGGTTTGAGCTGCATGCACGTTGTTGGTATGAGGTATCGATATGTGTGTGATTACGAGATGGCTGTTATCGAGTCAGTGGATTTACCTTGATGATTTGGCAGATACGTTTCGATTGGGACATGGAGGGAAGGGTCCAGGTGAAAGCTGGAAATGGTGCCGAGGTTGAGAAGACGTTGCCCCGAGATGTCAGATGGCCGAGTGCCAAGACGCATCCCTTGTGAAGTCGCGATGGACATATTAAAACAACTTTCGGACGGAATTAATTAATTAATATTTTGCCAAACGGCTGTTCCTTTTTTTTAAACTCCGCTCTGCCAACCAGCTTTCGCGCAGTGCACTAGAGCCGTGTTCTATACCATCCTCGACGCTCCCCCGCTCTACTCGCCATGGCTGAAGGAAGCAACTATGACTATCTTTTCAAGGTGCGTCCTTCTCTCATCGACGCCTAGCCAGCCCCTCACACAGCCATGACGTGGCCAGGTCGTCCTAATTGGTGATTCTGGAGTAGGCAAATCGTACGTCGCCTTCGAAACACGCTTCTTGGGGACACGCCTTCTGACCCTTGCTCTCGCTCTTTTTTTTTAACAGAAATTGTATGCACGTTCCGAGCTTGGATCGCATGGTGGGGTTGTCGTTGACGATCTCGTAGTGCTTGGTCGGTTCACCCGGAACGAATTCAACTTGGATTCGAAATCGACGATCGGTGTCGAGTTCGCGACCCGCTCCATCAACGTCGACGGTAAGACCGTCAAGGCTCAAATTTGGGATACTGCAGGACAAGAACGATACCGGGCGATCACTTCAGCGTTAGTCCCTACGCGCACGCCCTTGACCCGCCTCCTTTCGTTCTGGGCTCACACGACCCTTGACAGATACTATCGTGGTGCAGTCGGTGCGCTGTTGGTGTACGATATCTCGAAGCATACCACGTACGTCAACGTGACGCGATGGTTGAAGGAACTTCGGGACCATGCCGACTCGAACATTGTGATCATGCTTGTTGGCAACAAGAGTGACCTCAAGCACCTGAGGGCTGTCCCTACGGAAGAGGCAAAGGGCTTTGCAAGTCAGTCTGGCGTTGGATGATGTTGCGGATGGTTTGATCCATGTGTGATTGCAGGTGAAAATGAGCTGTCGTTCATTGAGACTTCGGCGCTGGACGCCTCGAATGTTGAGTCAGCATTCCAAACCATCCTCGCTGGTCAGTGTGCTGCCCGTGTGTCATCATGGGGGATTATTGACGTCGTTGGTAGATATCTACCGGATCATGTCGAGCAAGTCGCTTGAACAATCGGCAGACGCGATCAAGGCGCCGACGAGCGACACCATCCCCGTTGCCATTGACTCGTCTACGTCAGCCAAGACTGGTTCGTGTTGCTAAGCGGGATTTTTGGTAGTTTCTGTTCGCATCTCGTGGTTGTAGCTTTTGCTGTAGCGATGAAGATGTGCCTGTTGTTCTAATTGTGTATAGGTACTGTTGTTCCTGCTAATAGTACATCTTTTTGTGAAAAAGGTTTGCGAGCGGCGCGACCCGCAGCGCGGCTGACGACTTGACCTGATCTCCTGTGACTAATTCGGCAGATCCGGCTGGCTGCGGAATTGCTTCCCTGGCCAGTCACGGATCAATTATTCCAAGTTTGTTCATGCCTTACGGCGTGAGAAACTGTGGACACCAAATTTTCTGGAGGGGACAGTCTTGAACCAGCGCACTCGTGGGCGAATTCGCTGTGGTAAACCATCTCGCATTCCCGGTTTAGGGCCGCTACAGCCACTAGTCCACCGGTCCGTTCTTATCCTTTGTATCAGCTTCAGTTTTGTGCATATGTCCAACAATGGAACATCACTGTGGACCTGGTCACCCTGTGTATAAAAGCAGTCCATTCTGCCGGATGGATGTCCCATCTTTCATCTCTTCCATTTCCTCGCCCTCAATGCATTACCCACTCCATCCGCCCATCGACTGGCAGTATCCATCCTCTGGTCCCGCGCCTCCATCACCCGTTGTTGTGAACACCGTACCCCAGTACTTCGGTGGCAGGCCTACTCCCCCTTCCAGCCCTTTCAGAGCGCATACCGCCCTCACCATCGATGATTACGCACCTTGTCCCCCGACCCCACAGTGTGTGCCCTTTGGTGTGGAGCAAGACGAGCTGGAGTGGTCGAATGCGCTAAACTCTGGAACCTCCCAATCGACTTTGTCCGAAGCGCACAACTATTGGTCTATCTCAGAGCTCGACCATTCCACGTCTTTCGCGGACCCTCTGACGGACGAAACTTCAAACGACCCTGGCGATCAGCCCCAATACAATGACCCGGTGGCTCACTCGGAACACCCAAATATGTCGGATCGCCTCATCTACGCCCGTGAAACATATGCGTATCCAAGCCCCGTATTGATCATGATGCAACGCGCAACTTTTGATATATATGGTCTTGAAACTCAATCCGTCAACCCATTTATTTGTGACGAACCCCTCAAGCTGTTTTCCCTCACCGGTGGGCGCACTCCCATGACTGGACTGGACGATCACGACCAGCAATCACTCGAATACTACGATAAACGTCCCTACCCAACTCCGCTCAGGGAACTTAATTCCTTCCTCTCGTACCGTTATTCTATCAGCTCCATCGAAGCCCTCCAACATTCACTTCGCACGGAATGGACCTCGGTGTATCCAACGCCCATCCCCCCCGTCATTATCCGCTCACGCGATCTCATTGGACCCTGCGCTCTGAACCGACGTCTCGATGGATTCGCCTTTGTGGTGCCGACCGAGGATTCGATCTGGGGCACTATCTGCCAGCGTGGTATTGACCTGGACTTTAGGCCAATGGACCCCTCACTCACGGTCGAGACGTGCATGGTTAACAAGGGTGCTGCGTTCTATTACCCTCAACATATCGTGGCCTCCAAGTTTGCCGTAAACGTTTTCCTTGAAATAGCCGATTCTGCGACAAGACGAAACCCTCTCTGCGAATACCTGGGTGCGTATGTGTTACAGGCGATGGACGGAGTAACCATCAATCACACCGCCTGGGCGGATATCGACCCCGAGGTTCAGCAGGACGTGTATGATCGTGTTCCTGACTGCTTCAAGTACTTCGGCTGGCCTCAACTTCCGTACGTGCGGTTCTGCTACTACAAGTGGGACGGAAACATCGTTGGGTTGGCGGACGAAACCTCCGATCGCGTGACCCTCGCGGCGATTCATGACATCGTTCGACGTGAGAGAGAGGGCGGGACAGTCGACTCGGACGACTACTCGGATCACGCGGACTCTGATTTCGATACCGAGCAGTATTGCGATTGCGACGTCGACCAGGATACTGCCTCTACTGTCAGTGCATACTCTGCTGAGCAAAAATACGTGTCCTTTTTGGATTTTTCGCCATGTGCGTAGTGTCTCTATCATTCCATGCTAACATCCCTGTCATTTTCAGATCTCCCTTTATGGCCCCATTCTTTCCATTTCATCTAATCGTTTCATTCGCCGCATGCTTGTTCCATTCATAAATGCTGTATCGACTTACCTTCCACTGATATGCCGTTGGGCGCTCTTAATATGCCTGTTGACCGGAGCTTTGTACTGACAATCACATGTCATACTGTATCGCTCTTCCATCTATTTCCTTTCCTTCCTTTCCTTCGCCTTTGGCATGTCAATTCTGTCGACTGGGGCTTTGTAACTCTTCAAACAATACATCTATGCTCATTGGTATCCCGTGCGCATGTCCAGTCTCGTGGTTATCAACACGGTCGGGTAATCCAAAGTTCAGTAACCGTTTAAAAGTCTTCCGTCGCGCCATTAGATCCAAATGAAATCCGTGCCTCCTAGTTAGTCTTGATCTTTTCTGCCACACCTAAGCGACCGCCAAGATGAGCATGCATGTAACATCGAGGGAAAGAGAACGCAACGGGAAAAAGAAAAAAAGTCCGAACGCACCTGGTTTCCCCAACCCAAACTTTCTTGCCGTACGTGAGGCAAACAACACGGCGAGCACCAACGCACACGCTGAACGTGCCGTCTCAGGGTCCAGTGGGG
>JBBPRU010000386.1:0-10409 GCA_038093245.1 Boletus holoroseus
AGGCGGGTGGCGTCTGAGTGCCTCAGGTTCCACCGGAGCTTACCCCCTGGAGACTATAGTAAAGTTCTCGGCACACACGAATGGCCCCTACAAGAAGCATGACCAACAGGGAGACAAAAACGAGTAAAACATGTAGCGAGCATCGTCCCGGCATTGGCATCGCGAAAGGAAGGGCATATATGCACATAAACCACCAGCTCGCCCCTGGACCAGTGCAAGGGTTTGTCGACAGTGACATCAGTTTTCAGCATTGCCAGCTGCGATTTCGCGCTGAAAATTTTCGTCGTAACCGACACATTTCATACACCACGATTGGATGACCTAGCAAATTCGCCAGTGAATATTACGATTGGACAAGCCCAGAAGAAAGGATAACGGACAGCATGACCTTCATCGAATGCACGGTGAATCTCGTCCGGGGTCGCACGGAATTTCTCGTTCGAAGCAACTGCACCTTGGAGCTCTGCAGCGGTGGGGTTTCTACCAAGCCTCTTTCGAAGGACGATTTTAGCCCGTATGTCTATCCCCCACCCTTGCGTTGAGACCTTGGTAGACCACGTTTGCTTAACCTGAGGAGACGCCGAAAGTGATGTGAGAACGACCGTGACTCGGAAACTAGGTATTTACCTTTGGTGCTTGAGATTTCCATTCCTCCGGTGTGAGCGAGGGTGCTGGCGTGCACTGATACTGCCCGACGTACAACCAACAGCTTGCTTTCAATCTGATTAACACCCGCTCGATCTCAGGACATTCGCTCGCTTCCGGATTCACAGAAGACGCAAAAAATAACCCTGGGGCCCCGGGCCACTGGGGCGCATGGGGATTAAAGAAAAGGTTCAAGTACATGAAATCGTCCAATCCGTGGCGGGCAAGCATTTCTGGCCGGATGCTTGGAAAAGTTGCCTGTGTGTTTCCTCCCCATTTCTTGGAGGTGAAGTTCCTTGTCGTTGTAACATCCCTGATCGCAGGGTCCAAGTCCACATCGTAAGACGGAATGAGTGCGATCCGGCGATTGACAACGTCTTCAGAGAGCATTTCTTCCTTCTTGATCTCCACCTTTCCCTGCAAGACAAGACATCACTATACGTGCAGTGAGAGGGGATGCAGTATTTCGAACATATAGAAAAGAAAGAGTAAGCTTCTCTTCTTCTTTCTTGACAGTGTCGCTGAGGATATTCTTCTCGATGAAGCTTGAAGCGTTTTCGAATACTGGAGGATTGTCTCCATAAAGGTGTTTCCTCGTTGGGAGAAGAACCTCGACCCTTCCTCTGCGTCGCAGAGGCTGTGGTGAACCAACAGTTATATTCGGGTTCGTGTCCTCCTGGTGAGCGGGGATCACAGAATCAGTAGGTTCTGTTTTGATGATCTAGTAGATGATGGATAGGCGTCAGTTTGAGTTTATATGCAAAAGAAAGGACCAATAACCATTGCACTGTGTTTGAAGTATGGGCGAGAATGTGGGGGAACTCGGGGAAGGTGATGAAGGCAGAACAGGGGTTGCCCGGCAGCAGGTTACCAGCTGCTCTGGGTGTGGGCGTTGATATATACGTAACCCGACAGGCGAGCTCAGCTCAGGCCTGAGCATTCCGTCTACCGATCGGCTGTGTGGCAGTCAGTCAGTCAATATGTGGGTTTAATCGAGGAAATTTAGTACATGCTGCCCCACAATTCACTTTCGGGGAACCCCGGATTCATGTGCATAGACGACATTGCCCGACCTCGAAAGGGGAATCGAGTCTACGATGAAGTTGGACGACAGCAAGGACAGCAAGGAAGGAGACCCTTCCCTTCCTCCTCCCTACACCCCGCCGCGACCCCCTCCATCTGGCTATCGCATCGCACTCGATGCCTCCTCTCCCTTTCCCAGCCAGTCGTACACCAAAGAACCCCCTTGCTACGACTGGGGCGGCACACTGTTTCCCGTTTTCCTTGGTTCTGCGATATTCAACAATTCTGTTCACCCATGCAAAATCGCCCCACGTCTAATTCCGCCTTGCCGTGTCCCTTATGGCGGTTCTGAGGTCCATCATTATGGCCGCTATGACCTCTTCCCCTTCGATCAAGAGACGATGGAATGGGTACCTACCAGCCTCGGTCGCATTCCTGCCCACTGCCGCCCTGTTCAGGGCGGCTATGAGGATAATGGTGTAAGACTCTACCATGCAATGGCTACCGTACGCGGTGTGAAAGTCCCCGGAAAAACAGGGGAACACCTTGTGAGTATTCCTATGCATGCTAGCTTGCCACCAAACGATGGATACTCCAGGGAGGGTGTAATGTGGCCTTTGACGAGGTGGAGCACATCATCACTCGTGGCTACGATATATTGTGAGTCAGGTTTCGTAAATCCCTCGTCTAGTTAACGCAATATCGACAGGTGCTGGAAATAATCTCGCGAAACGTTTATCGTGTACGCTTGCAATGTTCATACCTTGTCTGACTGGCGCACGAAACCCAGAGATTTGCAGTAGAAGCTTACATCACACGGGCAATGTATCAAATCTAAACTATTATCGTGCCCCCTCAACTGGCTGTGATTGATTCTGCTGTGCAGATTGGTGAGGTTGCAACATCCCTGCCCCCAAAGCTTGGGTGCGGAAAGCCAGTCCACGGGTCTTTTCGATGACCGACTGGTATACTGGGAGTGGTGAGCGGTGAATCTCGATCACATTCTTGGTAGACGTTCGCATGAGAAATATACTCGAACATCGACGCATATGCTCACTTTTTCTAGGTCGATCTTTGCATCGGCGCCCATCCGAGTCTCGCGGATGAGATTAACAATCCATTTCTCGCCTTCATCTTTTGTCAGATTCAGTCGCTCCGACAGATCCCTGTAGAAGCGAAATGAGAGGGGTGTCGATTCTTTCAAGGACCATGACCGGCGTACCCGATATCAATGCGTTGATGTATGCGGCAGTATGCCTCGCTGATCAAGTAACGTGCATTGTCCAAGAATTCCTCTCTAAATTCTCCGAGGAAAAAGTCGTCGCCGACAACACGCTCTGCAACCGCCAGCTCCCGTTGGGCAGCTTCAAAATCGAATTCAATGTAGAGCTCCTTGAGGAAAGAGGTGATGGGATCTTGATATTGGTACTCTTCGGTTTGGATGACCTTGACAATCTCCCGGATAGAATGTCGTACACGTGAAGAGGCACTCGTGTTTCCCGTAGCACATTTTCGGGAGAGAATCGCAGCGGTAGCAATGTAACGCAGAATCCAAGGGCAAGAGGTTTGGATGGTGTTGAGGTAAGTGGGGGAGAGGAAAGTCTCGAGAAGAAGTGTGCGCCCTTGAGGGTGATTGAAGTAGACAAAGAGCGACCAGTGTACGAGCCACGTCCGCGAGTGCAGCTGGGCAAGGGCGGCAGACTCCGTAGGACTCGTCAAAAGAGACGACGGTGAACGGGAGTCAACGACGTCCCGGAGCGTGTTGAGCTCCTCAAGAGCAGTCTCCCATTTTCCTGTGAGGATGTCTGAGGCGAGTTTTCCCCAGTGTGCGGAGGTGTTGAGTTCGGTGTCGGTGGAGAGAACGCGGAAGTGGTACAAGTAGTCCGCTGCGCCGCTGTAGTTTCCGTACGTGTATTGGAACTGGCCAAAATTGTACAGCGCCGTGATTTGTTCCAACGTGAGCTGGAGGGAGGGTACTAAGCATGTCACGAGGACAAGATATCGAGCAAGCATACGTTGTAATTATCTTTGAGATATTGCAGGTTTTGATTTTTATCTTGGCGAAGAGCCTGTGCGACGTCCGGGTTTTCGATCACGTCCAGGACGGCCTGAGCCTCTTGTTGTAGCCGCTCGTTCGTCGAGACGGCCTTTTCTCGCTTTCCAGAGAATTCTGGGGGGTCGCAGGCTGAGATGCAATGTCAGACTTGGGATCCGGAGGTAGACAGACCTTGAGGAACCTCCTCATCGGGGTGTAGCTGCTCGAACAGGCTGATCGCATAGTCGACCATGTTGGTGCCCTTGGCGAGCTCATACTGGGCTGCCTGGACCTGCTCGACTGGAAAGAGCGAGGTCTCTACGAGATGGGCGAGTAAAGGAAAGGCGAGATGACGATCCAAGTACGGAATAATCGTCTTGGAGAGATCGTGCTCGGCCATTTTTTTTTCTTGCTGATACTTGTCGATCCGTCGAAGGATGTATCAGCACAGCCACAACCTACCTGAGGAAACCACGCTTTGCTGTTGGACTGTGCTATAACGTTGCACCACACCGACCATGACCGCAATTACGAGGAACCTTCCCTGGTTCATCGCAGATATCGGAACTGCAATCATCGGCGAGGCAAGTACCCTGATGCATTTACTTACTCTACATCGCGAGCAAACACGTTTTTCAGAAATGCTACTCTTCTCTGGTTGAGAACCTCAACCTTGGTGATGTAGACTGTCTCAAGTACTCGCTCTCCAAGGGCTTGGGCCTTGGCATCGTCGTCGGGGGCTCCATCATGAAGGTGCCCCAGCTAATGCTCAGTAAGCCTTCTATCCCCTGTCACCCGCCCCAGAAACTCATACCGCCCAAGTCCTGTCCGCGCAGTCTGCCCGCGGCCTCTCCCTACCTGCATACATCCTTGAAACCCTCGCATACGCCATCACAACGGCGTACTCCTATAGGAACGACTTCCCCTTCTCTACCTATGGAGAGAACTTTTTCCTTACCTTCCAAAATACCCTCATTACATGTTTAATCGTCTATCTGCCCTCAACACCACTCCGCAAGGCGCAAAATACCGCAGGACAACTTGCCGTTACAGCTGTAGGAACAGTTGCTTCTGCCGTCACCCTCTACGCTGTGCCCAAGGAAACCCTGGCACTCTTCCAGCTCGCTACCCTCCCACTCTCGTTATTTTCAAAGTTCCCTCAAATTATACAAAACACTCGTTCCCAGTCGACAGGACAGCTTTCGGCGTTTGCAGTCGTCGCCCAAATTGCGGGTTGCCTCGCCCGCCTCTTCACCACCGCCACCGAGGTTGGCGATATCATCGTGACCGCAGGATTTGCCTTAGCCCTTAGTCTAAACATCATACTCGGAGTACAGATGTGGATGTACTGGGGCAAAGATGAAAAGGAAGTATACTCAAAGCCACCTATTGACGTAGCACATGAGAAGGAGGAGTGGGCACAGGCGAGGCAGCAGACGGTCGACGTTGTCATCCCCCCCAAGGTCCCACTCTCTCCCCCTCGGCATAGCACCGCATCTCCTTCGGGCAGGAAGTGGGCACGGAAAGTTGATTAAACAGATTCCTGTAATTGGTCTAGGAATGATTGTCACTATTTATTGAGCAAGCATTAAGTGACACGCGCAAGGACTGCGGGGAGAGTGCAGATTTGCCCGAAGATATCGTGCGATTATCGAATAGACCGTTGTCGTGGTTTTTTACTTTCCTCCCACTTTCTCCACCATTCGGGGGTCGACGCGGCACGGGTTTCTTGCCACTTTCGTGCCTTCTCCGGGTCAGCCTTAAGGAATGCCTCGAATAGATCGACCACAAATTTCGTCTCTCCTTGGGCTCCTGGCTTCAGTGGGGTAATCTGGTTCTCGTCCAAGTTCATGTTCTGGATCATTACTTAGCGTGTGCGAGATTAATATCCAGAGTGAACTCCTCACTTTGAGGATTGACTTGAAAAAGGAATGAGCCCGACCCATATGTAACCACTTGTGGACAGGGTCCATTTCTTCCTGCGTCCACTCGCGGATTCTGGGATCCTCCATGTCAATCGGGTGTCTAGCCACCATAGAAACGGGTGCATTTCGTTGTTGAAGTTTATCATTCAACCACGATGATAATTCATCAGAGAGAAGATTGTCACCCATCGGATTAACCACGATAGCGCGGACTTCGGCGTCCTCCGGAGTGCTCCCAACTTCAATGTAGTCGTCCTGACCAGCCACGAGCTCTTCGAACGGGAGTCGGGGACTGTCCTCGGTATCTGGATGAGGGATATGAATATAATGGACTCCCTGGAACAGAAACGATCTTAAATGCAACTCGCGTAACATCTGCGGCAAAGTACCCACGGGTTCACTGTGGGCCGCTAATATCATAGTCACGGGCGGCCAAGGCTCTCGTGAGATATACTGTACGAGATACACTGGCAAAAGAACAGGATAGGCAGCGGCCTGTCGAAATCTAAGAATGCAGTCAATCTGTGGCTATGGTTGCGTACAAGGTTCGTCTTGACAGATTGTGGGTTGAAACGCATGTTTTCGCTGATGACTGCATCAGTGTAGGAGAGCGCGCGCGCTTTGTCAAGGATATCGAATGGTAGGACGTTGTATGGGAGACACATCACATCAAGTCCCCACTGATGCGCTAAATCGGGAGAGAATGGCTTAGCGAGTTCAACGTGCGTTGGTGGATCGCGGATCAGGATACGGCCGAAATCCATGCTAAACCCTACACCAAATATTTGCAACGCAAAATCCCAAGAGAAGGATAGACATGAGCATACCTGGCAAATACCTATCGAACGGTGGTCAGCACCGAGAGGGAAACTGTCCAGATGCACCTACAAATCCTCGAATTGCAAAGTGGCAGTTTCACTCTGCTAAGATGTAAGATCGGAGTCGCAGAAGAGTGATGTGACAAACCTGAGATTCTTCCGCGTCAGACTCTGAAGAAAGCCAGGCCGTGGCCTCGAGCTCAGCACGTACAAACCAAGTCGGGAAGTATAATGGCTGGATGCGCGATGGTTGGAGTGGCTGGAAACCACTCATAGGAAAATATTTGGCGAGAATAGAGGCAAGGAGCGTGGCGAACGGCACATTGATTTGCCCTCTGCGCATTCTGCCAACATAGCCGGCCACCGAAGCAGCAACACCGATATGAGAAATGGCATCTTCCGAGGAGAAAGCAAAGGGAATCGCTGAAAAGACAAAGGTTAACGCCATGTCACTGCTATGCGTTGGGAAAGGACGACCTCTGACTTTAGAGTGATAATTTGGAAGTGCCGGAGCAGCCTCCGAGTAGTATCTGCGCCGAGTCGCAGTGAAGGCTCTCCGAGAAAGATGTGGTCGGGCCAACATTGCCCGCTGGATGTTGTTGAGCATAATCCCGATTCCCGAAGCGAGGTCCCAATCCAAGTGGTCACGTGCCAACACGATATACGTGTCTGTTATGATCTCGGTCAAGTCCAGCCAGTTCTCATTTCCTCAGCAGCGATGCCAGCGTCGTCCGTACTGGTCCTGGTCCTCCTGCTGGCCCTTTTGGTCTTCGTCAGTGCAGCGGATCTCTACAAAACACTAGAGCGTCAGTCCAGGGCGCGCACCGAACGGCACAACGTGTCTTTTGACTCATGTATCATTTCCAGTGTCCAAACATGCCTCGGAGCAAGACATAAGAAAGGCCTACAAGCGTCTTAGCCGTAAATACCACCCAGACAAGAACAAGGATCCAGAAGCAGAAGGCAAGTTTGTTGAAATAGCACACGGTGGGGACCATTCCTTGTGACGTGTACAGGCAGGACTGACGGTGGTTCTAGCTTATGAAGTACTTTCAGACTCGACTGTAAGTTAAGAACATACATCGAGTGACATGACCCCCATTTTTTTTTATTACACAGAAACGACAAATCTATGACCGACATGGCGAGGTAGAATAACCGTTAGCTTCCTCCGACCAACGCTGACCGGCTGTCAATGATACACAGGAAGGTCTGCGTGCACACGAAGGCGGGCAACAACAGCATGCAAACCCCTTTGACATATTCTCCAGCTTCTTCGGTGGTGGATGTGAGTTTTCCAACGCTTCATGTGTTGCAGATTCATCTCACGTACCAAAGTCGCACAGCAACAGCAAACACGTCGAGGGCCGACAGCGATGATGGAATTTGAGGTCTCTCTTAGCGATATGTATGTGTTTCCATCCGCGATTATGTCACCATGAAAAGCTTACCGTCCTCAGGTACAAGGGAGCTAATATCGACGTGTGTTTTCCCGTTCGCTTGCTCGCTACGAGTGCTGACGTATTTACATCAGTTTTCATTGAGAAAAAATGTCCTCTGTGACCATTGCAGAGGTTCCGGCGCCGCGTCTGATCGCGATGTTCACACCTGCCGTGGATGTGGAGGATCTGGTGTCAAGATGGTCAAGCAGCAGCTATTCCCTGGCATGTTTGCGCAAACCCAAGCTACGTGCAACGAGTGCGGTGGACGCGGAACTGTGATTGTGAAGAAGTGCCCACATTGCAATGGCGCAAAAGTCATCGAGCATGTACAACCGTATACATTGGATATCGAACCCGGCATGCCCGAAGGACACGATGTATTATTTGATGGCGAGGGAGACGAGAGTCCTGACTGGGAGCCTGGCGATGTTATTTTGCGCGTGCGCAGTAAGAAGGAGGAGGGTGGTTGGCGAAGGAAGGAGAGTACGCTCTACTGGCGAGAGACGATCGGTATTGATGAGGTATGCGTCAAGTCCCTCCGGTTAGAGTGTACTGATACCTTCCCACCCGGCTCTCACAGGCCCTGCTAGGTTTCAAGCGCAATATCACGCACCTTGACGGGCACATGGTAGAAATTGACCGTGCGGGTGTTACACAGCCTGGTGAGTATTCTGAACAGAGTTTTTTGCACCTTGTTGACCCATTTTTGTAGGCTACGTGCAAATGTTCGAGGGGGAGGGCATGCCTCTGTTTGAACAGTTCGGGCATGGCGACTTGTATATAGAATACAGCGTCGTTCTCCCTGTGGAACTCAGCTCAGACATGCGTCGAAGTAAGGCTTGATACTGTCTTTTGGAAGAATCTATGACTGATTCCTCCCAACAACAGAACTCGGGGACGTCTTCTATGGGTCTGGAGACCACAAGAGAGATGAGTTATGAGACATTTAATTAGACCAAATAGACAGAGTCTATTAGATATCCAAGTAATTTTTATATTGTTGTGATTGCCATATTGGGCCGTGGGAGAGACCAGCCCTAAGGCGAGATGAATCAGTATATATACCAGACACGCAACAGTTCTCTTCCTTGGGAAACCCCTTCGGCGTGGCTGCGGAGTGGTGAGTTGGCCTACCACCGACAACACTTTTGATAGCTGACTGCAAGTGTCAAGCCACTAGGCCGTTGTCTGATGCCTCGTGCTTTTCAAGGTTAGTGGTCGTTCAGTCTGTTGTCGTCCGATATCAGACTCACCCTCGGTGTAGTGCGACAGAAGTGGAACGTCGTGGAGACGGTTCCTGACTGATATCCATCGATGATGTTGAGGTTTCGTCCTTGATGTTGCGCAAAATCCCCCATTTGATTAGCGATCGATGAAGACACTTACGGAGCTGGCCCGTCGAGGGTCAGTGAAGAGTACGTATTATTCTCCTCAAGCCAGAGTCTCGCTGATGTTCCACGATAGTCCAGGTGGCAGAGTTGTTGGGCAAGAGATGTACTGCTTGAGTCAGTTCGACGGTGAACCGCGACTGAGATATCGGGTCGCCTTGCCAGCACCGGTTGTTACCGGAGTACGGGAATATCCCGTTTGTTAGCCCAAATTAATTACCCCAGGTCATCCAAGTCTTGGAGGATGTCGCGGTGGAGGTTTTGTTCTCCCAGTGACTGTCCTTTGAGCCTACATTTCATGTCAAGCTTTGATATGTAGTCAATCATAAATGATTCCTTAACGTTGCCGTTGGTTCATGGCGAAATGAAAAGAGTTAAGACTACATGATAACATGCATTAACAGTAGGGCTAGCAAGCGAAGAAACTGAGGGGCGGATTGTTTGAGATCATGCCTTGAGATTGGACCAAAGGGTGAGCTGTATCGTAGACCTGTGAGCGGAACCAGCGACGTACCAGGTACTTATATGATTTGCGGTCGTCACAGCGCTCCAGATATTCTCGCTAACCCACAAGTCAACATTGCGTACACCACACAAGTTCACTAGTACTCACGTCTATCAATGTTTCAATTCTCTTCTTGATATCTTGTGGGTTAGGCTGGAACCGCATCGCTAGCTGCCGGGTGACTTCATTGATAAGATCATTGTGGGTCATCCGCTTTCGGTCCTTCATTACTCGGACAATGCAGGCCTAAAACCGAGTTGCAGTCAGATAATACACCGCAGTACCAGCCCAGAATAACACGTGCCTCTGTTTGATATTGCCGTTCTTCATCAATCCTATCCCGGGTTTCCTTCCGTTCCTCCGTACTTTCAATCTTAGCAGACACAGTGCCAATCTTGATTCTTTGCATTGGACAAGTGAAGCTACAATTGAAGGAGAAAGAGTCTTCGGGATTGACATCTCGGCCAGGCGGATGCTTCTTCAAAATTTTGTACTTGGCGCAGGCAAGCGATTGTAAATGGCGTTGCAGTTCGTGCTCTGGTATCAATGTCGTCGACTTGATTTCCTGTGAGCGAGAAGACCTCAGCGCAGATCTTCCACGAAGGCAGCTATCCCACATACTTCATAT
>JBBPRU010000387.1:0-10390 GCA_038093245.1 Boletus holoroseus
AGGAGCTCTATATGGAGTTTCCAGAGGGATTCATACCCCCTCAATACAAAGGTACTAAAGTACTTAGGCTTCTACATGCCATTTATGGCTTAAAGCAAGCTGGGATTACCTGGTGGCACATGTTAGATAAATCCATGAAAGAACTTGGATTTGAACGGCTCAAGACCAATGCCGGCCTATTTGTGTACAAGCGAGGATCTGTATCATACTCGCTATAATCTACATCGACGACGCATTATTCTGCGGACCCTCAAAGAGCCTTGTCACCAAACTCAAGGCCACTTTTATGAAAAAGTGGGAATGTCGAGATCTCGGGGAACCTAAAGAATTCCTCCAAATGAACATTAAACGAGAAGGTCACTGCATTATAATAGACCAGCGGAATTATCTCGAAAAAGTACTTGAGCGCTGTGGAATGATCAATGCTAAGCCAGCTTGTACACCTCTACCTCAGGGATACTACCCAGAGAAGAATGAGAATCCTGTAAATCTGGAACTACAAACTCAATTCCAGACCATGATTGGTTCTTTATTATACCTTATGATTGGTACTAGGCCTGACATTGCTTACACTGTCACACAAATGGCTCGCCAGTCTGCAAATCCATCACAGGAGCACCTCGAGAAGGCTCTTTACATCTGCCAATATCTACTTGGCACTTCAGATTATTCACTAGTCTATGACGGTAAAAGCGGCAAGGGTTTACTTGCTTGTACTGACTCTGACTGGGGTCAAGATAAAATAACCAGTCACTTGCAAACAGGTTTCTACCTGAAATTAGCGAATGGTGTTTTCCTCTGGAATTCACATTTACAAAAGACAACTGCTCTGTCTTCCACTGAAGCAGAATACATGGCTTTGAGCGATTGTTCTTGCCAAGTCGTATGGATCAAGCAAATGCTTGAGGAACTCGGGTATAAACTAAATCCCATTCCTGTCTGTGGTGACAATCAAGGATCACTATTCATAGCTGAGAATCCAGTCACTGAGAAGAGATCCAAACACATCCTCATCAAGTACCACTATGTACGCGATGCAGTGATGACATTCAAACAGGTTGAACTGTTTTATATCCCAGGAGATGACAATCCAGCAGATATGTTCACTAAGAACCTTGGACATGTCAAGTTCAAGAAATTCAGATCCCAACTTGGTTTGGAGTTCAAAAACCTCGCCTTTCAACCTTGATTGTGTGATTGATTTTACCTACTTATATCTTAGTTTACTACCGTATACTAGATAAAGGGGAGTGTTGAATGTTATACTCAATATGTTACCGTATTAGGAGAGTAGTTCACACACTTTGTGTATTTACACTTTGGACTCAGCTAGTCTGAGTTCTAATTAATCTTTCACTCGAACCACTACGTTCTAACCGTAAGCTCTAGTCTCAGGTATGTCCTAGTAGTGTAGACTCTGCCAATACATGTTGGCATTCAACACCTCCTTCCCAATCAATGTGGTGGTTAGCCACTGGGTCCAGCATGCGCACGGTTTCAATGGTGGGCGTAACACCCAAATGATGTGCCAAAGAGATGGTGTTCTTCGTGTGCGGGAATGCGGACTCACCATAATTCGTGGCACCTGGAGTGTGCGAGAGTGCTCGCGGGTCAACGGTCGTGGTGAAGGTGGGTGGATGTGCCGTGTTGAGAACCATGGGCGCAGCAAAGGCAAAGGATGCGGCGGGAGGGTTGTCAGAGTTAGCGGCATAAGCCTGCTTCCTCTTCTGCTGTTTCTCCTCACCAGCCTTGGAGCACTTGCTGTTGTGCTTGCGCTTCTTGCCTTCAGTGGACAGGTCACCTTGCTGTGATTGGCCTTGCTGGCCCTGCTGCTGTTGCAAAAACTGGGGATCTCCCCCTTTCCGCTTTATGGCGGAAACCTTGTTTGCCTGCAGCTGAGCCGGCTTACGGTGGGACGCGTGTTGCAGCCAGGTCACAGTGACCATCTGTTACGATTTACCTCTGATTCTTTACTTTCTCGACTATGCTAACCATGCGGACTTCTTCCCAGGTCACAGAGTCATACTGTTTGGGCCCCGTATGACTCATCTTTCTTCATTGTTTGATCGTCTTCTATGACCTTCGATTCTCTTGTATTTCTAATAACTTCCTTATCTTTCCATCGCGTTCTATAGCTTACTTCATTCTACCTTGGCTCCTCTATATAAACCAGGATACCAACGATGTATTTCCCTAACCTTGGTCTACTTACATTGACCTCGAATATACCTGATCATCGTCTCCTAGATCTCTGATAAGTCTTCGCACTACTTCGAGTGTGCGCTTGACTCTTTGAACCTCAGTAGCCATCGCTACCTGAACCTCCATTCAAGAGTCTATTCTCTGAACCGCCCCTTGAAACCCCGACTCTTCGAACCATTTAAGTCTACACTCATTCCTACCCGAACCAAGCGTAACACCATCTGCTCGATTTCCCCGATGGTGGGGATGGCATTTGCAGCTGCAGTGGTACCTGGAGTGGTACCGAGAGTCTTCAGGTTCAACGCCTGGTGAATGTTATTCACATAAGCAGGCAGCTTAGCGAGGACAAGCATGACTTGGATTTTGTCAGAGATGGTATACCCTACATCGTGTAGGCGGGTCAATTGCGAGTTGAGCTTTGCAAAAGCTGGTGCCGGGTGGTTGTTTTCTGGGACAACCGTATCCATCATCATCTTGAATTCCGTGTAAGTGGTCGAGATGGTAGGCTTTGAGTAGGTATTCTCTAGCTCCTTCCACAGTGCATGTGCATAGTGTTGGGAGATGAATTTGGCGGCAATGTGAGAGTTGAGTTTGAGGTGCATGGCCCCAAGCACCTTGTCGTTGTTGTCTTCCCATGCCTCTATGGCATTGGTACGGTCAGTGACGATGTCACCAGCCATGTTGCAGATGTGGTCAGGTTGGTTGTGCAAAAGGACATGCCAGAGTCCCTGAGAGCAGAGGTACGACTCCATCTCGACAGCCCAACATTGGTAGTTGGTACCATTCATGCGGGGAAGGTCTTTGAAGGTAGAGGAGGACATTGTAGAAGGTTTCTGAGGTTGAAAAGATGTCAGTACTGAGCCAAAAATTTCAATGAAAAGACAAAGAAAAAGCGGCGGTGAGTTACTCGCACTTTCCGGAACGTTTTTCAGAATCCTGTAGAGGGACCTAGTCTCCCCTTAAGACCTGAACATTAACTCCCTGAGCGTGAAGCACATCGAAGAGAGTGGGCATAAAAATGCGCCAACGTTCTTTGAAGCTCGGCGTAAAGACGCACAGAGCGAAGCTGTATCGGCGGCATAAAAACGCACAGCCTTTGCGCTCAGGTGTAGCTAGAACTCCCAGTGTGCGTAAAGCACAACCGGGGCTCATAACCTGTTGAATGCCAACATGTATTGGCAGAGTCTATGCTACTAGGACATACCTGAGACTAGAGCTTGCGGTTAGAACGTTGTGGTTCGAGTGAAAGATTAATTAGAACTCAGACTAGCTGAGTCCAAAGTGTAAATACACAAAGTGTGTGAACTACTCTCCTAATACGGTAATGTACTGAGTATAATGTTCAACATGTCGGATATTGGTTGCGAACCAACCCTTCAAGTCCTCAGTAGGCCGTTCTGATGCTAGCAACCAACAATCCTCTATCATCTCTTTGTTTGGTTGTTGTTGTTGGTATGGTATTCTTGCTAGGTCGTAACACAAAGAGCCTTGTCAACAAACTCAAGGCCGCTTTTATGAAAAAGTGGGAATGTCGAGATCTCAGGGAACCCAAAGAATTCATCTGAATGAATATAAAACGAGAAGGTCGCCACATTATAATAGACCAGTGGAATTATCTTGATAAAGTACTTGAGCACTGTGGAATGATCAACGCTAAGCCAGCTCATACACCTCTACCTCAGGGATACTACCCAGAGAAGAATGAGAACCCTGTAAATCCAGAACTGCAAACTCAATTCCAGACCGTGATTGGTTCTTTACTATACCTTATGAGTGGTACTAGGCCTGACATTGCTTACACTGTCACACAAATGGCTTGCCAATCTGCAAATCCGTCCCAGGAGCACCTCGAGAAGGCTCTTTACATCTGCTGATACCTACTTGGCACTTCAGATTACTCACTAGTTGATAACGGTGAAAGCGGCAAGGGTTTACTTGCTGTTACGCTTGGTCCGGGTAGGAACGAGCGTAGACTTGGGGGTTTCGAAGGGTCAAAGGTTCGGGAGTGGTTCAGAGAATAGACTCTTGAACAAGGGTTTCAAGTAGCAACGGCTACCGAGGTTCAGAGAGTCAAGCGTACACTCAAAGTAGTATGAAGACTTATTGGAGGTCCAAGGAATGATGATCAGGTATATTCAAGGTCAAGATAAGTAGACCAAGGTTAAAGAAGATATATTGCTGGTATCGACGTTTATATAGAAGAGCCAAGATAGGATGAAGTAAGCCTGTGGAATGCGATAGAAGAACAAGGAAGGTATTAGTAATATGTGGGAGTTGAAGGGAGAAGAAGGTAGTCGAATGATGAAGAAGGATGAGTCATGCAGGGCTCAAACAGCATGACTCTGCAGTTGAGAAGAAGTCCAAACAGTTATCATAGTTGAGAAAGAAAAGAAGTAGAGGCAAATTGTAACATTACCCCCTCAGTACAGTTCAAGTCAGTGATGCAGAAATCGGCAAATAAATTATAAATTGCAGTAGCTACCTGCGGGGGAACCGGTAATGTTTCCCCAAGTGACATCATCATAGACATTGTCATGGTCTTCCAGGTTGTCGGGTGAGGGGTGACGAGTTGGGGGAGGATGGGTGGTCTGATGAGTAGGAGGGGGAACCTGTCTAACAGGTCCCCAAGAGGGAGGTCCCCCTCTTGTGGAGGAGGAGGCACAGGAAGAATGAGATGAGCAGGAGGATTCCGGAGAGAACCGGGGAGTAGGACAACGGAGGGGATAGTGCTGTTGGTTATGCCCAGGGGCATTGCAGAGACAAGTGGGGCATTCATAGAGATCGCAGTCGATGCGAAGATGCCCTAGATGGTGGCAAGCATGACAGGTTTCAGAGTATCGGGGATGAGATGGAAAAAGGATGGCATTCCCACTGTGTCCTGTCCACATGGCTTCCACCCGTTCGATGGCATGGACCTCCTCTGGGGAGAAGGGTTCAGATGAAGCAGAAGGGGTGGATGGAGTGCGAGGGACGGTCAGTAGTTCTCACATGAAATGGTCGACGTCCCTGAGTAAGCCTATCATTCCCAGTTGGTGGAGGGCGGAGGAGATGCTCCCAATGAGGTCATGATGGATTTCACCAATCAATGTGCAGAAGAGGGCACTGTTGGCTGCAGCGGTGCAGGGGTTGGTGAGGAAGGAGAGACGGAAAGTTTGGAGGTAGGTTCAATGAAGAGCAAATAAAGGGGAGCCAATATCTAGGTAGTGATCGAGTGGAAGGGTGAACCGTGAATCGGTGAGGTAGTGGGAGAGTGTGTGTAGATCGTCTGCAGTGGGGAAGTCGTTGATGAGGCAGTTGGCATACAAGGGAACATCTACGGCACGGATTCCTCGAGGGAAGCCAGAGACAGGAGGAGGAGAGAGGGGTTGCCATGGGGTGGAGCGGGTTCCCCATCCAGGGGTAGCTGCGTGAGAAATAGTATCATCTATAGTAATGGAAGGGGGAGAAGAAGGTTCTACAGTAGGTTCTATGATAGAGGGGGGGAGCAAAGAAACGGAGGAAATGGTGAGGGAGGCAGGAGTTTGGTTGAGTTCGATGGCCATGGTGGTTTAGATAGATGTGTTCTGAGGGGAGAAGACAGAGGGGTGGAGTCTTTTATAGTTGTTAAGAGCGGACTTAGCATGTCTTAATTCCTGCTCAGGTATCCAAGAATCTTCTTCGGCAGAGTATCCTTTCCATCAGATCAGGAAGGAATGGTGAGAAGGGGTTCCATGGTGGCATAGAATTTTCTCAATTTCATATTATTCTTCTCCCGAGATGAGGTCAGGAGGGGGAGCAGGGAAGTTTTCTCCGTGAATGGAGTTTTCGTGATAGGGTGATAAGAGGGAAGCATGGAAGACAGGGTGGATCTTCCAGGTTTTTGGGAGGCGGAGTTGGTAGACGATGGGAGATAGGACTTTGGTAATGGTGAAAGGTCCTTCTCGTTTTGGGGCGAATTTCGGAGAAGTGAGGGCGCGTTTCAAATTTTGTGCTTCAAGCCAAACTTTGTCTCCTTTCTTGAATGGAGTGAAGGATCGTCGAGTTCTGGCTGCCATTACTTGCCTGGCAAGTTCATGGGATGCAAGAGCTTCATTTCATGCAGCAGAGAGGGATTTGAGGTGAATTTCAACCGCAGGGAGGGGGGATTGAGTGATGATAGTAGGTAGGGCATGGGGTTCATATTCCATCATGAGATAGAATGGAGATTGGTTGGTGACGGAGTGAGGTCGGTGATTGTGGGTGAATTCAGTGTGGGAGATCATTTCAGACCATGAGGTGGGGTTGTCTCCGCAGAATATCTGGAGATAAGTTTCTACTTCCTGGTTGACTCGTTCAGTTTCACTGTCGGATTGTAGGTAATAAGCAGTGGAGAGGGATAGGTCATATTTCAGGAGTTTTCCAAGTTCCCTGGCAAAGGAGGAGGCGAATTGGGGGCCTCGGTCTGAGATGACCTTGTTGAAGAGTCTGAAGCGGAGGTATACTTTATGAAAAAAGAGGGAGGCGATCCCTTCTGCTGTGGTTTTCTTTGTTGGACAGAGAATCACCCCCTTAGTAAGGCCATGGTTGACCACGACCAAGAGAGAGTCAAAGGAGGAAGAAACGGGCAGGTCGGTGATGAGATCGCAGGAGATCTGCTGGAAGGGGCAGGAACAGGAGGGGAAAATGGGAGTGAGGGGAGGGACAGTAGGGTGTGTGTTTGACTTGTTTTGCTGGCAGGTTGCACAACCTTCAACATATTTTCGGACGTAGGAGGCAAGACCAGGCCACCAGAATTCTGATGCAATGAGTTGGTGAGTTTTGAGATAACTGGGGTGGCCAGCTGATTCATGGTCATGACAGTGTTGGAGGATAGAATGGCGAAGTGAGTCATCAGGGGGGATGTAGACACGTCCCTGGTAGGTGAGGATGCCTTCGGATACTTGCCAGTCGGAGAGGCAAGAGCGGAAAGTGGAGGGGATAGAGTCGTCCATAGATTGAAGGGCCTGGAGGACGAGGGGGTCGCCATCGGAGGAGGATTTGATATGGTTGGAGAGGGCGATATCAATGACATTGACGAAGAGGGAGGGAGGGAGCACAGTGACATCATCGTTGTCTGTATCGGAGGAGGGAATACGGTCTGGGTGGTGGGATAAGGCATCTGGACCAGAAAGGAGGGATCCAGGGACATGGATAATTTTCAGGTGAAAGTCGGAGAGGTCTAGGAGCCAGCGGGCTTGTCGTCAATTGAGATTTTGGGGTTGGCGAAAGTAGGTGAGGTTCTTGTGATCGGTGAATACTTGAACCGGGAAAGGGGACCCATGGAGGTAATGTCACCAGGTCTTAAGGGCGCGGATGATCACTAGGAGTTCTCAGTCATAGATGTCGTAGTTCCGTTCAGTGGGGGAGAAGGATTGTGAGAGATAGGAACAGGGGTGCCATTCTCCGTTGGAATCAGTTTGGAGAAGAATACCTCCAGTTGCGTGTTTGGAGGCATCAGTGGCAATGGCAAAGGGGGCAGACAGGTTTGGGAGGTGTAAGATGGGTTTAGAAAGGAAGAGGTCTTTGAGTTCTTTGAAGGCAGAGTTGCAGGAGGATGACCAGTGCCAAGGGAGGTTTTTCTTGGTTAGATTGATGAGGGGTCTTGCAATGTTGGAATAGTTGGGGATGAATCGTCGATAGAAGTTAGCGAATCCAAGGAAGGATCGGATGTCTTTAACTTTTGTGGGGGTGGGCCAGCTAGCAATGCCATCAAGTTTTACTGGGTCCATGGCGAGTTGACCTGGTTTGACGATCATCCCAAGATAATTGACTTCCTTTGCTGCAAAAGTGCATTTCTCAAGTTTGAGATGAAGGTCAAGTTCCTTCATTTGTTGAAGGACTCGTTTGGTTCGTTCGGTGTGGGTGGCGTTGTTGGGGGAGAAGATGAGGAGGTCATCCATGTAGATGACCAACCATCCTTCCACAATCATGTCACGGAAAGAGTCGTTCATGAATCGTTGGAAGGTGGCAGGGGAATTGGTGAGACCACAGAACATGACAGTAGGTTCGAAGAGTCCTTTGTGGGTGATGAAGGCCGCTTTCCATTGGTGACCATCTTTGATTCATACATTGTTGTATCCCCATCAGACATTGAACTTGGTGAATGTTTTTGCATCTTGTAGTTTATCGACAAGGTCGGAGATAAGGGGAAGTGGGTAAGCGTCTCTGATGGTATGTTCATTGAGGTATCTGTAGTCCTGGCAAGGACAGAGTCCTCCATCCTTTTTCTTAACAAAGAAGAAAGGTGAGGCTTGGGGGGAATTGGAGGGGCGGATTTTTCCCATTTTCAGATTTTTGTTGAGGAAATCCTCTGTGGCTTTTCATTCTTCAGGGGAAAGGGGATAGATTTTTCTGACTTTCGGGGTAAAGGAGTCGTTAAGGTTGATCTCATGATCATAGGGTCTGGAGGGAGGAACGTGGTCAGTTGCTTCCTTGGAGAAGACGGACACAAATTTGGAGTATTTGGATGGAAGGATGGCCTTGGGTTTGGCCTTTTCTGTGGCCATAGCTAATTCAGTGGCAGTGGTTAATTTGGAAATGATTTGGGAGGATGTAGGAAGGAAGTGAGAACCACAGTGAATTATTTGGTGGGTGGTGTGGTTTTCGTGGGCTCGAGCGACATATGCAGATTCTTCTTCCCATTTATTGTATTTGAAGAGGTGGTGATCAGTGATTGCATCAACATTGATATGTTGAGGAGGGTGAGTGGTCAGTTTGCAGAAGAAGGAGTTATTTCGGTTGACGTCGGTGGAGAATGAGGAGAAGAGTTCTTTTGATTGGTCAGAGGATTCCCTGATGGAGAGGGTTCATTTTTGCCAATCGATGGTGGGGTTGGTTCTTTTTAACCAAGGTAGTCCTAGGATGACATTTTCATGGCCTAGTGAAATCACGTAGAACAAGGCTTTTGTGGCGATTCATTCAATGTTAATCAAGAGGGTAGTAGAAAAGCGTATAACCTCCTTCTTGTTGATAGAGTTATTTGTGTTGTGGGCATAGATGGGTTCTGGGAGTCGTTCCACAGGAAGATTGTGTTTTCAAGTGAATGCCCAGTCAATGCAGGAGATGCTGGCTCCACTATTGATGAGGGCTCTAGTGTCGACGGCTTTCATGGTGTGTGAAGGTACAATGAGTTGAATAGGGATTTGCATAGCGGATGTTGTAACTACATGTACATTGTTTCGTGTAGAGGAAGGGGGAGAAACTGGCGTCGATTCAGCTCTCCTCTTTAAAAATCCAAGGAGGTGAAAGAAATTTTGCAGACTATTTTTTCTTCGTCCTCATCGTTGTTGTCCTCAATTTCTTTGAGGGCGGGGATCTCCTCCTTTTGAATCTGTTGAACCTTTTTCTTGTTTGATGGGAAGTTGGGGCAGGTGGTGCTAAGGTGTCCTCCTTTTCGGCACCTGAAGCAAAGTAGTATGAAGACTTATTGGAGGTCCAAGGAATGATGATCAGGTATATTCGAGGTCAAGGTAAGTAGACCAAGGTTAAAGAAGATACATTGCTGGTATCGACGTTTATATAGAAGAGCCAAGATAGGATGAAATAAGCCTGTGGAATGCGATAGAAGAACAAGGAAGGTATTAGTAATACGTGGGAGTTGAAGGGAGAAGAAGGTAGTCGAATGATGAAGAAGGATGAGTCATGCAGGGCTCAAACAGCATGACTCTGCAGTTGAGAAGAAGTCCAAACGGTTATCATAGTTGAGAAAGAAAAGAAGTAGAGGCAAATTGTAACACTTGCTTGTACTGACTCTGACTGGGGTCGAGATAAAATAACCGGTCACTCGCAAATAGGTTTCTACCTGAAATTAGTGAATGGTGTTTTCCTTTGGAATTCGCATTTACAAAAGACAACTGCTCTGTCTTCTACTGAAGCAGAATACATGGCTTTGAGCGATTGTTCTTGCCAAGTCGTTGAGCTTGCAGTTAGAACGTAGTGGTTCAAGTGTAAGATTGATTAGAACTCAGACTAGCTGAGTCCGAAGTGTAAATACACAAAGTGTGTGAACTACTCTCCTAATACGGTAACATACTGAGTATAACATTCAACATCAACTTACCGCAGTTCAGAGGAAACCTTAAGGGCAAGGGAAAGGCATCTGATCCTGTTGTGGTGAGCTCAGACTCAGAGTAGACTCAGTATACTTTCTTCCCACCGATCAACAGCAGTAATCTTGGTTCTTGGTAGATGT
>JBBPRU010000388.1:0-10325 GCA_038093245.1 Boletus holoroseus
TGATAGCAAGGGTAGGACATCCTCTCCCTCCACAAGCATCGATGATGGCGCGAAGTAGAACGGACTTTCCTGTCCCTACAAAAATTCATCTTCCAGTCAGAGAGAAAAGAAGTGATGTCTGTTACCAGCAGATCCAGTGAAGAAGACATTTTCTCCCCTCTGCACCATTTCTAACACAGTTCTTTGTTCCTCGGATAGGATAACAGTGGGGGCATGGACTCCAAGGGCGGGTTCTGTGGGTGGAACTGGCGCGTCTCGTTCACTGGGGGATTCGGAAAGCTCATTATGGGCTCGTGTCGCTGAGCTGGACTGCGGAAGATAGTTGGAATTAGACGGGCCACCTGGAAGACGAGTTAGACTAAATATAGATCGAAGTGCTTAATACTTCTGCCCAAACTTACGTTCCAGCCGACGAGTTGCGGAAACCCATTGTTCTGCGTCTGCTCGACAGGTGAAGCTCTTGAATGTGGCTCCAGGCCATCTCGAAACCTACGAGTCATATCAGAAAAGTGAATGTGGAGGAAGCCGCGTCTTACGTTGGCACTACACTTTTGATTCTTTGAATAACTTCACGGACGAGAATAGCCAAACTCACCTCTTCCCAAGTATCATATATCTTCGAACCTTCACGCCCTACACGGACGGCATAGTACTTCTTCCGAGAAGCTTTTGGCATGGCCAGTGAGTGATGAGGTGAATGCGGTAGATACTAGACGACCGTGTCTGACGTCGCGTGGTCACGTGGTAGTCACATGGATGTAATGGCATCACGACAATATAGTGCCGACAAAGAAATCAATACTTACATAGATTAGTACAGCCTAAATAAACAGATCACGCTACGGCAAGAATCGGAATGCGCAAGGCTAGACAATCTCTACAAAATTGGCCGGAAATATTCCCTCTTTACCATCGAGCTTGCCCTTCCACCTAGGCGCGTTGAGTTGTGAAAAGGATGTACAAGAAGAAGCGGTATGGACTTACCAATCGTCAGTACTATCGCTCTTACGAGTGACAATTATCACGTCTCCCCTTGAGAAAGACAGGTCGCCCGCCTGTTGGGGACTAAGGTGATGATGCTTGGGGTATTGGATTAGACCACGCACCTCGACAGCTTTGAATTCATACAAAGCAATTGCACGTGCAACACCTTCAAGAGGGGAAAGTGGTTTGCTTAATTCGGGCTTCGTCTTGAAGCGCGGTGGCGAAGATTCGACGGTATCATGATAGTGTTCCTGATCGTCCTCCAGTGGTGGCGTAGACGAAAATGGGTTCGTATGATCAACCAGATTATCCCTTTGTTCGGTAGAATACCCCAGTGTAGGGGCGCTCGTGGAACGCGAATGCGAGACTACGTTGTCCGAAAGGGTTGAATGAGCTGCACGGAAGGGTGGTAGTGAGTTGAAAGGGGATCCAGGATTGTAGGAGTCCACAGGAGTATGCGAAGTGCTTGTGGACGAGATGTGATTGGGCCGCTGTACAGACCCTAAACCGGATTCATATCCACCATCAAAGCCTGGAGAACGAGATGGCCCATCAATATCGTCCCATCGAGTTGGACTGCGGTCGTCAGGGTCATTAGAAAAGTAAGAGCCAGAATTTGATCGCGTGCCCCAATGAGGTGGGGGAAATTCAGCATCCTTGTTCTTTTTCCCGAGGAAAGAAAACCGTTGAGTCTTCGGACCAGTTGTATTCGTTCCATCGGTACTACTAAACGCATATGAAACCTGTCCTTCAGCTCTATCATCGATCCAACTCCGGGTTCCAGGCCTACTGGTGCACGATTCCAAGGTTTTCACCAGGGGTTCGGCCCAGTCCGGACATGGTACAGCTCCACTAAGGAGCATCTTGACCGTAACGTCTTGATTATAAGCGAGGGCATTGGCATCTTGCCGCTCGACAATAACGGACCCTTCAATAGACACGCCCCCGAAGAGTCCCCGGGTCTTCGAATAGCTATACCTGTCACAAACGGTGAAAATATGAACCAAGTATATGGTAACAAAACAGCTTACATTGCAGCGACCTTTCCGCTAGAATTCAACGAACCGATTGCCTCCCCGTTCCGGCCTAAAGGTCCTACAGCAACGCTCAGGTTTCCGCCTAGAGTCAATGACCCAGCCGACATGAATGATTTCTGAGAGGTTAAAATCAGCGATACGTATTGAACATGCCCCTTGAACCCACAACTGCCTGTCGAGGACTGGCCTGAGCTAATGATCCTTAGCATATGAAAGTGTAACCTTACAGCAGCTGAGTTCAACACAACCAAAAAATCCGTCACCTCCGCCCCGAGCTGACCCCCAACGCCTAAGCCAGCAGAACCGATCGCGCTAGGAGCAGACCAAGCTACAAAGTGGACATGGTGTCAAGTAGCATCTTACATGTAGTGGAGAACCCACATCCACTCGGGAGTCTTGCGATAACAATTCCGGTGCCAGCTCGTGCTGAGAAGAGGAACCCAGCTTTGAAGACAGTGAAGATCGCGAATCCCTTGGCATTTTCCAAGATGTTGCGTGGTATGATCTGATACACAATCATGAATACACGGTAACCGAGTCAGAGGAGGCCGCCTACACCGTCCAGACCATTATTCCTGCTATTGATGAAGGAGGATACTGTGAGGGGTTTAGAAAGCGGAGAGCAGGGAAAGGACCAAACTCACATATCTTTGCGGCTTTCTGACATTCTTTGGGTAGTGTCTGCGGTAGTGGCGAGTTAAGCTTCATCTTCTGCACACGGTACTGCGCTGGGTGGAAGAAGGTTAGACAGCACGTCTACCTGACTTGGCGGTAGTACTGATATAGATGCGCAGCCTGTCGGCTGTGCGGAATCCCCATGAACATGATGCATTGATGAGGGAGCTTTGTAATGAATGTGACATGTGACCTTCCGACCTTCTCGTCGAGTAATAAAAAACATACTCTAATGTTACATGCCACTATTGATTCAAATAGTACACACCAATCGGGCATGGTGTCCAGTTACTATACTCATCCAATAACTTCCAACCCACAGCCGAAATTCCCCCTGCCCGCGTAGCACCGCTTCTCACAGTGGGGCCGTTCCCGGAGAGTTCTGATGTTTGAAATTCACTCGCCATGAGTATTTGGAAGCGTTCTTCCATGTTCATAAGATCATGTGCTTGCCAGGGCTACGTCAGTTATTATCAGATCACCTGGATGAAATACTATTCTCGTACTCTTTTAGGGACGACCGCCACAGTGGACCTCAAGAACTCGACACACTCTTCCAGATCTTTGGAACCTACCGAAATCGCCTGCAGGAGCTCATTTAAACTACCCCATAATCATCAGAATCGGTGAAAATGAAGTAAACCAATCTTACGTTTTTGTTTTAAGCCCGGAATTATGTCCTGGGCTAAACACAGGAGCGATTTGAAGAATGACTCCTCTCCTCAAGTCACTTCCATGCTCTGATTCGTCGGTCCAAGTCTGCGCAGCCCAGGTCACCCAGCGGGCAAGGTATTCACTGTAGATAGCACCTCTGGGCAGACATTTGGAATCTGACTGGATAGTGTTGGTGTCTGGGTTTGACCACATTAAATCGTCCAGTAAAATTGAGATGATCCGACTAATAAAGGTAGATGAGAAAGTGGCATGGGCTGCGTGAAGTTGCATAAGGAGTGGCGTCCACAACACAAGACTGGAGGTTGTAGGCAGGAACGGATCTGCAGGGGCACAGCATTTTCTACGAGATGATCAATGATGGATGATATAGTTGTTGACGATTTCTGACCTCTTAGACAAGGGAACAATAACACCTCTTTCAAGAAGAGCATTACAAACAATCTCCAGTGCCCACTTTTCCTTGATGTCGGCTCGGGCAGCGGCGGAGTTGTCGTCAAATCCCCATCCGAGAGGATTGACAGCAAGTTCCGCTGAAACCTTGGTTTCCGTAACCCAGCGCTCGATATCGCGCATCACTGCGTCAATTTTGTCTTGGTATTGTTTGCGCAACGATCCATCTCGGGTGACAGTCTTCATGAGAAGTTTATATGACTTTAAAAGAGGCGCGATAGGGCGCAGTGACAACGATGATGTCGATGTGGGTGCGGAAGGGTTGAGAGTTGGAACAAAATAATTGCGGAGAAGCCAGGAGAGGGACTACGAGCATCGAAGAGAAGATCAGGAGAACTGTATTTCAATATTGGTGCAGCCTTCTACCTCTCTGGCAGCTTCTCTGAGTAACTCGAGGCTGGGTAAATCCTCATGAGTTGCTGCATGTCTGAGCTCCACGAGCCATGACGGCAAGCCAAGCTGGGTAGCTATGGCGGCTATAGATCTTGCATATGGTCCGGATTGCAAAGGATCAACCAGCCCATTGACCATCCGGATGATCGCTGTCGCGTAGGTCTGTCGAAGACTGAGGGTAGCGTTGGCGGAGAGGGTATCGCTGCATGATGCATCCAGCGTGCGTGCCGCTAATATGGCTAAGGCGGAATCGAGGGCGTGAGGAAGTGGTGTCACTGCTTTCCATGCTGATAACTGGAACGGATGACTTTAGAGGTATCTAGTGTGGTGGAACTTACCCTATTGATCGCAAATTTTTTGGCTTCAAGATCCTCTTCGTCCGCGTAAATGGATGAGCATACCTGCTCTAGTTCACCAATGTAAGCCCAGGGTACTCGCCGGGGTAGTCGCATTTCCCTTGGCTGAATAAAATTCAACTGTCAGAGGACCTCACTAGCGCGCACGGCCGTGGCTGTACACTCGATCCTGTGCACCTGCACAGTTTTGCCGTGAACGTTTGAATGAACCCCATTGGAGTTGTACTCACACCGTCTTCTTACCGAGGCAGTTAGCGACAGGAAAATTCCCCGACAGTGCAGACCGTGTGACACGGGGTCTGCGATTCTGCCGCGTGCGGCCTGTGCGTTTCAAACTTATCAAATACTAGCACAAGTCTATTACCCATTGACAGTAGCGTCACTCTGACAGGTTGTCTCAAACACTCAGTGCAGCACAGCTTCCATCAGATAAAGTATGGTCGGGTCAACGTCACTGCCTCGCTGCGGGCGTGGTTTGATACATAAAGCGTGAGCCCTTGCCCCAATATACTTCATTGTCTTTCTTCCCCAGTCGTCATCCGCTCCCCAAGATGTCTCTCAATACCCAAGGCATCATATCCGCCGTGACGCTAGCGATATATGTCCCCATTTTCATTTTCGCCTTTCGTATATGCTACAGATATGGTGTGGGGGAGAGGGGATGGCTATTACTCGTCATTTTCTCGTTAAGTGAGTCCTGACATAGAGATCTGATTGTCATTTCCTTACAATTTCCAGTTCGGATCGTCGGGGGTGCACTATTAGTTGCCGCAGAGCTAATTGTACCAGCTGTGACTGGACTGTATATTGGAGGTTACGCCCTCGAGGCGTCAGGCTTGTCGCCTTTGCTGCTCAGTACCCTCGGGCTGTTAGAAATCATGTGAGTCTATTTGGAATCACCTCACCCTCATCACCGGAATAACATTCTGTTAGAATCGAAGGACCGGATAAAGAGAAGAAACATACTCTCCCATTCAGGATTTTGCATCTTGTTGGAATTGTCGCCTTGACCCTCACGATTATCGGTATATCAAACTCAAGCTCAAGTAATGCCAACACAGAACGTCGTGCTGGCGTGCTAATTTTCGCCGGACTGTATATCTGCTTGATCGTTGTTACTGTCATCCAATGGACCAATCGTTACCGGCTCATGAAATACCGCAAGCAGGTGGGCAGCCACCTTCCATCATTACTTCACCCTGGCTAATTCTCTAAACAGCTCCTTATCGCAGTTACAGCTGCCTTACCCTTCCTTGCAGTCCGCACACTGTACAGCGTGCTTTCCACCTTCTCATCTAGCACGTTTGTCACCACGGGGACATCCACCACCGACTCCGATAGCCCTCTGGCCAAATTCAACATGTTTACGGGATCATGGCAAATATACGTTGTCATGGAGGTCGTCATGGAGTATGCTGTAGTGGTCATCTACATATTGGCCGGCACCATGTTACGCTTGGACCAAGACTACAAACTACAAGAGACCGACGAGTACCCCCTGTACCGCCCGCAATATTGAGCGGCTGGTAACCTGGACGGGCTTCCCAGGTGTAATAATCCGTACTTTATGCCGATTCTACGAGCCGCTGTTTGTGTATCCCCCATGAATATCTGAAGAAGCTTGGTCCGGCGCAGGTTGGACGTAGCGAAGTATCGTTAGGCACTGCTTGGAACGGACAATTCGAGGTTATTCGGACACCTATTGTCTACCTGTTATTTAAAATGGATATGACTGCACAAACTATATATATCGATGGATTAATGTTACAAAACTATGATGATAATTCATGCACATCAGGAATGTCAGAGCCGCATAGTCAAGCACTCCCCAAGCTGCCCCGAGAAGCAGTCACCAATCGGTCTGGAGAGTGCTCCGGCTTAATTGAGCTCCCGAGGTATCCTTCTTCCCTACCGACTTGTATACCCGTAGCCAATTGGAAAGTTGGCGATGAGTTACTTTGCAAATTTGGCAAAGCTCAGTGAGGGTACATACTGAGAAAATGGTGAAAAAAAGAGGAGCCTTATAAGGACATGAAATGGATTATGTAACAGGAACAAAACTATATATACCCTGATTTCCTTGTAGGTACAGGGAAGTTGGGCCTATCTGGTACTTTCCAGAGCCAGAGTCATCTCGAATGCCATCCAGTGCAACTTGCATCTTACCAGCAGGATCACCTAGGTGAGCATGGTCAAGGGTGATATTTCCAACATAAATTGCTCGATGACCGTGACCTACCACCATGCTCATGATAAGCACCAGCACTGAGCAGGCAACAACCCCTGCTGCACAGTTGCACACGCTATGTCCCGGACTCCCTAACTTGTACCCTTCTCAGCTGTAGACAAAATTGCAGGATTCAGGTACAATACCCAGGTACCCTAGTATCAGATGAGGAAGACAAGGGGCATCTCCATTGCATTGGGTGCGTTCTCCATAGTCGGGCGGTTTGGGAGTTCAAGATACCTGCTCACCGGCACCCCTGAACCGCCCCGGATCCGGGAGCCACACGGACCATGTACATTGTTACTCGGCACCAACTCGACTTCAGTGGGAAAATTCAGGCTCTCTGCTCGTAGCATGCCTGTCACAGCTTGAAGTTCGCAATCGCCCGGTGTCATATCAGATCTTCTATCTCGACGAAAAGGGTGTGGATTGGGTTCGTAGGACCAATAAATACTAATCAGACATCTCAGTGCATTTAAAAAGGAGCAAGAGATTGAAGTTATAGATGTATTTTGAAAAAGCTGCCAACCTCCTGGGTTGCAAAATTCTTGGTAACGATAGTATTACCCATCTGCAAGACGGTTGTGACACTAACGCCATCAACCGCAGTCCGTTGAGAAGGGCTTACTAGCAAGAAAGGAAATTAAAAGGGTTGGCTATACCCAAAACTAACACAGTCCCTGAACTAATCCAATGTAGTAACAAAACAAGGTTGGAGGCTAGCCTGATGCGTTCAATACTGTCGACACGCCACCAGATCTAGAGTCGAATTCCACCACACCAGAACTGTATTTAGTATGGGCCAATGTCGCGCGCTTGCAGGAGTAGCTGTGAATGAGCTTGCTTTTTTTTTTTGAAACAAACGGGGTTGTAGAAGATCAAGAGACAACTTGGGTACCATTTGCAACACCAGTTGTATTGACAGAGTCCCGACTGTTGGATGGACTGCTTCAAAGCTGCCGAAAAAATGCCGAAACTTGCCCACGCACACCGACCCACTGAGGCGGTCGGACCCAAATAAGGATGTCATAAATAACGTTTTCATCACCCATGGACTTCAACTTGAAGGTGATTCACGCGATCCTATCGGTCGCAAACGACAAAGAATCGATGAAAAGAGTAAGTCCTTTCGGGGCGGTGTCGGTGCGGTTCATTCGGCCGACGTTTTGCAGCCCAAGTTTGCTGGTAACGGCAGATTTCTCTTGTATGCCGGCATGGGATGCCCAGGAATGGCCTATCACACTCTTCACATGCCGAGTGAATTCATGTCGACTGGGACACGGTGGCAACAAGTCATGTGCACGCTCTTCCCAGCGTATATCACTCAGCCTCCTCGGTCTCAAGATCTCAAGAAAGTCAGCACTAACCAGTATCAACAGGCTAACTCCTGCTGCTACCTCTCATGATGCTGAGCGAGCTGTTTAATAGGACTTACCAGTTCTCGACAAGTAAGCTTCATGCACCTGTATAAATAATTTCCTTTATCAGCGTTGTGCTCACTCATTTCCCGTTATCTCGCTTCGTTCCAGGGGATGCCAGCCAGTAAGCCAACGATCCCCCGTGCCCATATATTCGAATTCACTGTTGTCTTTGTCGCGCAGATTCGACCGTGGTGATGTATCTTTCATTATCGCCGCAGGTGCCATGGTAGCTTTCATGATTCCAGGTCTTGGTTCGTACCATTCTATGCCGAGGATCCAGTGCATTTCCACTCACCTCTTTTGTTTGTAGCATTTCTTTACTCCGGTCTGGCTAGGAGAAAATCCGCATTGTCCCTGATCTGGGCCGTGACTGCAAGCAACGCTGTGTGTATCTTCCAGTGGTATTTTTGGGGCTATTCATTGGCCTTCTCTCCGACTGCGACCAACGGATTCATCGGAAACCTTGCCAACTTTGGATTGATTAATGTACTCGACGATCCATCACCGGGTTCACCCCTGATCCCAGCCTTGTTGTACAGCTTCTATCAGATGGAATTTGCCTGCGTGACCGTAGGAATTCTGATGGGCGGGATTGCGGAGCGCGGTAGGGTCCTCCCCGCCATGGTCTTTACGTTTTTGTGGATGACCCTCGTTTACTGCCCCTTGGCTTGTTGGGCATGGAACATTAACGGGTGGGGATTCAAGTGGGGCGTTCTAGATTATGCTGGTAAGGTTCATTTTTGTGCCTGATCTCATTATCCTACAAGTTAATTTTTCCGTCTTTGATAGGCGGAGGACCTGTCGAGATCGGCAGCGGGGTTGGTGGGCTTGCGTACGCCTGGGTTCTCGGGCGACGACAAGAGAAAGAGTTACTGAACTTCAGACCACACAACGTGTCCTTGGTCAACCTTGGCACATTTATTCTCTGGTTCGGATGGCTGGGGTTCAACGGCGGCAGCGCGTTTGGTGCGAACCTCCGTGCAGTCATGGCAATATGGAACTCGATGCTCGCAGCCGCTTTCGGTGGAATTGTTTGGTGTCTCCTCGATTATCGCTTAGAGCGCAAGTACAGCATGGTCGGCTTCTGCTCGGGAACTATCGCCGGTTTAGTGGCCGCTACTCCAGCTTCAGGTTACATCCAACCATGGGCAGCTGTCATCATGGGTGTCATCACAGGCGCAGTTTGCAATTACGCAACGAAGAGTAAGACCCTGATAATCTCACTGATCCATTGTCTGATCTCTCCCTACAGTTAAATTATTCTTCAAGATCGATGATGCGCTTGATCTCTTTGCTGAGCACGCTATAGGTGGTGTCATCGGTCTACTCATGAATGGCATCTTCGCGTCACAATCCGTCATTGCCCTCGATGGCGTAAACACCAACATTAAGGGTGGTTGGGTTGACCATAACTACAAACAACTATACATTCAGTTTGCCTACGTCTGCGCTGTTTGCGCGTACACCTTTGTGGTGACAGCGGTTATCGCCAAAGCCATCGATGTGATACCTGGTCTCCATCTCAAGACAACCCCGGAGGGCGAAAGCCTTGGTTTGGATGAAGTCGAGGTGAGTCCATGTCCATTTAATCCAGATGACCACAGTGCATGATACTTTACGATAGATCGGAGAGTTTGCGAATGACTACATCGAGGTACGGAGAGATTACACCGACTGGACGGCCCTCGGCGATCCTAGGAGTCAGCAGGTGACTGAGGTGGCAACGGGGGATACCTATTCCATCGGAGACCGGCACGGACAGCTAGACCTTCAACTGAAGGCTCATATTGATAAAGAGGAGCCACCGCTCCAACCCATTCTAGAAAAGACTGGGTCCGGGGTAACATCTGAAGCTACAGAGGCTCCCGAAAAACCCCCCTTGTAGAGAAGGGGAGATACGAAGGAGGCCGAGAAGACAAAGGAATCAGTATTAATTTCTACCACTGCACTCGTTATGGAAACTGAATCACATAAATTTGATGCGCTCAGTAAACCCTGTTGCTCACAATTTATCGTTACACCGTGCTGAAGTAGCAGTTGTGGTAGGACATAGCCAAATTTATTTTGGTCGCGTACCTGCGCATATACTTAGCGGTTTGATCCTACA
>JBBPRU010000389.1:0-10322 GCA_038093245.1 Boletus holoroseus
CGTCAGTGCTCAACGGCACAATTGGTGTAGAACGTTAAGCTAACCTAGGGCTGAGGGAGTCAATAGCAGAGATGCTAGCGCGACGTTCGACATGCCCATTTTGCTTTTAATACCAACCTTCAAGCTTCAAGGTTCTGTCAGTTAAGCGCCTCCACATCTTTGCGCTCGATTCTATAGACGGACCAATCACAGTGCAGGAATGATGATTCACTTCACGTAATCAGAGTTAAAAATGAGTCGGCTAGATGTCGAGAATCTATCAGATTGGGTAAACAGCGAGTCTGATGAAATCAATCTATCCCTCTCTGATCCTCTTTCGCTCTCATGAAACGGCAGTCTTTACGGCGTCAAACTCTTCCCTACCGAGATTGAACGGGTTGTCTGCGGGTGAGACATCGTCGAAGATAGCGCGTAGCCTGTGCTTTTGCACGTCGGAGAATCTACCGCCGCACGATACTGAATACGTGTGAAGCAGTCTAGATACACATCAGCGAGTATCCCCTCAGAAAGGGTACCACTGACCTCACGACGTTCTCTTGGAACTCGACGTCTCTTTCGTTATCCCCATCCGCACCGAAAGGAATGGGCTCCACTAGTGCAGATATGAGTGCATCCAACAGGGAGGGGCCACCTGATGCACCACTATTCTGTAGTGCTTCCATGGCAGTGCGAGAAGTCGATGTAGACGTTGGGTCCGAGAGCATGGATGCATGAGAATTGGGATGAACTGGTGCATTTGAGGACGAAGGCGTGTGCACACTTGCAGGCGTATTGGAGGTCTCCCCGGATGTCGGGATAAGTAATGTATTCATGAGAAAAGTCGTCTTGCGCCGCAATGTAATGTCAGAATCTGTCAGAGAGTATGACGACACGGCTTAACGAGATAGCATTTAAAACCCAACTCACCCTCGAGAGCGTTACGTAGGGCATTCCAACCTTGTACATCCGTGAACTTTTTGATTGCAGCAGCGTTGTGCTTCAGTAGGCCAGACAGCGCGTACATGGCTTTCGATCGAGTACCCGCAGAGTTGGACGATGGTGATAGGCATGGAAGAATGGCAGGAATGGGATTCAAGGACAAGTACTGTCGAGAGCGGAACGTGGCCGTCAGTTTCGGCACTACATCACTCCAGAGGGCAAACTTTGTTTGACTCACGGATAACTGGGCTGCAGGATTGTTCTGCAATGCCGTTCCCAGCACCCATAAAGTCTGTAACCTCAGACCGTCTGTAGTGGAGGGAAGACCAACGAGGTCATGAAGGGGTTCCCACATCTTCAATTTTTGGAGATCTATGCGGCAATGAATGCCACGTGTAATCGAACAGAAACCCACGCACCGTTTGCATTATCGATGCTCTCCACGAGCTGTCGGGCCGGGCAGCTCGTCAGCTTGGGAAGGTCACTTCGATGTCGCAGGAGCAACGTACCATTTCCAATTCATCCATAGCGGCTATTCGCTGATCTTCGTCTTTGGAAACATCGAGAGCGATATCAAGGGCCTCTTTCATCAACTGTGCATCTGGTTTCCCAAGAATGTGATCGATGATTGCAGGGTCGATATCTCTTCTCTCGGAGACAGGCGCGTGCTCGCCTGGAGAAGAGTGTTGAATACCCCATCGTAGAAGAGATTCCATAGCTGGTGTCTGGTCAGTTGCAAGCTACAGGTCGACTTAAAAGTGAAAGTGATCTCATATTCGACGTTGTACGAGAAGGGTCTACTCCTATCTTGGCTGGGCTCGGCTGTTCCGGCATCATTGCGGAGTTTGACGGGGTTTGAATCATACGACCTATATTTTTTTCGTTCGTTTTGCATGTCAATTTCTCGAGTTCACGTCGAGCTTGGGGTGAGTTTTCCTTTCTGACTCGCTTGTGGTGATGATCTTCCATATTCCATACGTTTTACCACATTCCGAATACATTGTGTGGACAAAACTTTGATTTCAGCCTTGTCTGACCTTTATGCAGTCGTTTTGGTCTTTCTGGGTGCTAATTCGTTTTTCAGACGAGACTCGCTGTCAGCGTTGACCTTGTTCATTTGCAAGAGGTGTGTAATCTATCAGTCGTTATTATTTCTTCCCGATGAGATTTATTCGATGGGCGGACCGATCGGATTCTTGCCATCACGTCCCCTCATGTACAAGATGGGGATGGTGAGAGTCCTTGTGGAAATGCATCGAAACCTGATCCTTTTTATACTCTGTTGTTGTGCAGCGACTCATTACCATCTTGCAGGATCCGTGGGACGGCATATACCTTGATTCCATCATGTCATTACCGTGTTCGCTGCAACGCGTTTCGAAGAATAGGGTATTTCGTTAGCGCGTTTCTGCATCGTGTGTAGATAGCAGGACATTCATTGGCTGTAGAGGGGCGCGCCGGAGTCGTGCGTTCGAACATGAGCATACAGCCTCGAGCTCGAGTAGGTATAAAGCTTTGGTACCTCTGGCATGTAGGCAGTGCTCTCCTATAACCTTGCGAATGCATCGAAGGGTTGCCCACACTGTTGCAGCGGTTATTCCGCGAACGTATCCGTCGGAGCGGTCTGCGAGGATGCGAGACCCCGCCCGGGTCGTTGCGGAGGAAACAAACTATTATGGCATAGCAGATGTCCCTGTTCCTCGACAGGACTCGAGTTTCGATCTCAGTGGTTACGACGTGACTACACACGACGACAACGAACAACAGCACTGGCGACGCCTCGATTCACTCGGCGAGAGCATCCTGAGCGGTTTGGACGGTCCAGGGGAGGAAGAACACGACAGGATGAGGAGGAGTCCAGAAAGCGTGGGGGGCTCTCTCAACAGGGTACCAGAGGAGGACGCAGACCCTCCTGCACCTACAGATCCCAATGATCCACTCCTCGAGCCAGAAGACATTGAAGAGGCTATCGAATGGGAGTTGGAAGAATATGGGTTGTTCAGCGGTAAGCCTTGACCATCCTGTGTTGGCCTTTCAATGACACCGTCCATTGTTGATTAGGATCGTACAAGCGACTCTTGGCGTTGTATACGTTCGTGCCATTGTCCGCATCGATCACCTTTGCAGTCCTCGCGATACTGCCACTGTTCGTATGGCCTCAACCAAGTTCTCCATCTCACTATCCGCCACTCTTCCCCACCCCGCTCCCAGAGTTTCTCTTGTCGTCGGCTATGTTTGCCCTGGCACACCAACTGCGCGTTCCTCTCTATGCGGTGTCGTCGCTTCTACTACGCCCCAACATAGCCTCGCTTCTGACTAGCTTCTTACACGTGTCAATCGTCAACGTCTTGCGCCTTGCGTCCCTTGCATTGCTTCGCGTCCGTCACAATATGGACAGTCTCAAGCCGACGTGTCAGGACCCGTCCTTTCATACCGTATGGTGGCTTTCCCTCAATATCGCAGAGATCTTGGTGTCGCTCGTGCAAGGTTATCAACACATCACGCTTTATCGCGATGTTATGGTACCTCCTGGTAGGGAACGAGAGTTTTTAGCGCGGCTGAAGGATGGGGTCACTCCCCCGCAGGATGATGGAGAACATAATGGATGGCGGGGTTCCACTGAGCAACTACCAGAGAGTTCTCACGACGATCTCCGGCAACTTGAAGACCAAGCGAGAGAACACTCGCACATGAACGCGAACTCGCTCGATTCGCGCATTCAACACAATTTTGACAAGATACTCGCCATAAAAGCAAGAGAAGAACTCGAGGATGTGTACGGCGTTGCCCCCATCGTATGCTCGCGTTACTTGTGTGCTATGCGTGTATCGTGTCTGACATGCATCGACAGAAAATTCCTGTCTTCGTGTCGTGCTTGCAACGTTTCGATTCAATCATTCTCTCCGTCGGTCTCACACTTCTCGTGTCGTCTGCTTATCTCCGCTCGCCTCTTTCTGTCCCAGTTACAGATAATAGGATCATTCTATACCCTATCATCTCTCACAAGCCGTTCATCGCCACGTTCCCAATCGTGCTGTTTATCCACTCGTCTCTTGCATCTCTTTATACGCCCATGATTCTTCCCCGTATCGGCATCCATACTGCTGCGTACGTTAGCGTTCTCGTCAGTTTGATGTGTTTCTTTGCAGGCCTGGCGGTGTGGGGGGTTTTGTCGTAACCCCATGGGAATACTCGCAAATACGGAGCGGAGGGAGTGCTGCGTTGATCTCGGATCTCGGGTCAGTTATCTATTGGTCATGTATCTTGCGGGCTCTTGAATGAATGTAAAAAAACTGGCATCATTGATCAACTCGGTGAACTGACGCCCAGTCGTGGATCAGAATAAACACCGATTCGTCATCCTCCAGCCACGATCATGCACTGAAATTGGGATTTGTGAAAAAGGTCGATTAAACTACCCGAGCGCGTCCAAGATTGAGTAATTTTATGCCAACGTACAGCTTCTTACAGTCCGTAAAAGAGTTGTCAAGGTCCTCCAGCTATGCGTAATCTTGGTCATCTCCGCCGAACAAGCCTCCAGCCCAGCGGGCAAGGGTGCACCCTGTGGCACCGACCAAGAACGACCAGTCAAACAAACCTCCGAACGGGGAGTACTGCGGGAGAGAGGAGAACAAGTTGACGTCACCGTCATCGCCGTCGGATGAGGAAGGGGAAGGAGGGAACATCGTCCGCAACTGGACTAATGTGGTGAGAAGGTAGATACCCTGAAAATTAAAGGGTCATTACATCGATGCGTTTCTCCAAAACGGGACGTGAGAAGGCAAACCATGAGCTGCGCTAATAGAAGCAACATCAAAGAGGCGGATATATTGCGAGATGTAATGCGGAATGCCTGATCACAGGATGGCCATTCAATATGCGTTTTTTTTTTGCTTAATGAACCGACTTACCCTCGTGACACCTCTGAGGACCACTCTGACGCTGCTGAGGATGATGGCTCCCACGAGGACTAGACTAATTTGCCTTGATAATGATGGGACGTCTATGCTTAGCTTCCCAGATGCAGCTGGCAATAGGGAAAGCAAGTAGGCGAAAATATGTGCGATAATATCTCCGTAAGATGACGTTTTGTCATCCATGGATGCTGGTGGAGATAGCAAATTCATGACGGACTGGGAGAGGCGAGTGCATATCAGTATAACGGCGGTACGAGTAACGTTACATGAGCACTTGCGCTGAACACCCTACACGCGCAATACACCGCCCATACCCGGCTGAGAATTTTACCGCGGATGGAGAGCGCAAATTCGGTGTTTTCGCGATTGCGTTTCAATGCTGCCACCCTCGTCGTCATTTGTGAATCGAGCGCTTGCAAGCCGATGACTTCTTGTTGCAACGAACCCTGATCTGGGGGAGAAGGTATTGAATACAATCACGTGCCCGGTAGTTCGAACGGTATGGAACCTTACGTGCATCACGTTTGAAAGTCACTCGCGATAGCCAGGAGCCATCGGTCTGGGGCTGCCACCGATACTCAGCCACATTCTGTGGTTGGGGAGAAGCTGGGCCACACCTTTGAAGCCTCATATGCATCGAGATTGCGTGTACGTTCACGTAAGTCAGACCTCACCCGCTCGAGAGCGTTCTCCGCCGAAGCAATAGAAGCAGTGGAGGGGACAGCCCTTTTTGCAATATCGAGACATTGAGCTGTGAGGTTTCTCCAGTCACATTAATAAACGACTCACGCCTTGCGTGCAAATGTACCCCATGCCCCGTTCACGGCGCCCAGACCTGATAGAAGTCCGAGGATGATGGTTCCGAGGACCACCAGCCGAGCGGCTGTTGATGTGAGAGGGTTGTGCGACGTAAATTCCGCGGGAAGTGGGACAAATGACAGGATAAAGATAAAGAGAGCGACGGGGAGCAAAAAGGCGATAGCTCTGATATTGAGAAGGTTAGGCGTCTCTAAAAGGACCGATAAATTAACATGGACCACGATGTGCGCATGGTGACAAGTGACGAACCTGAGCGGTAGGTGAGAACCATGCAGGAGGCCGGAATGAGAACAATGATGGTTGATAATAAGAGAAAGAGAGACACCCTCCACGTGTACAACCGGATGCTGGGTACAACGGTAATCGTCAAGACATTGACAAGCTCGTGCGCGAACTCACTAGGGATCAAGGAGGCCGAATCCCTGACACAGCAGCATAGTGAACAACATACAGCACTCTGTGAAGCAGATCGAAAAGGATGATTGCGCAAGCACGGAGTGCCATGAATTTGTTGAACTCGGCTTCGGCGCTGTCACTGACTGCGGGAGGGCATCTTGCGTGGCAGGAGCGAGGAGTTCAAGGTTATTGTATAGCCCTCTCTTCAGGAATACACGACAACATAAAAAAACGCAGATACTGGCTCAGAATTGGTCAATAATCGATACACGAAATGCGGGTACGAACCTCGCGCCAAGCAACGACAACCCTGTAAGTAACATGGTGGACTCGGGGAAGGACATCTAACCCTAACCTTGTCGTAGGGTTTCAACACTGCACGTGGTACTGCCACAGGACGGAAATAGCCATCAAGGTTTGTCGGCTGCACACACAACGGGACGACGTGGACGACGACGGCGATGGCGAGCTACGACATGAATGAACCAAGTCACAAGACAGAGCCAACGACAAAAATCGACAACGAGCAAGCAACAGGGACCAGCATCTTGCACTCCCACCAATCTCAGCCTCTGGTGAGGAAGCTCTTGAATTTCATCCTTCTGCGTTCCTTGGACTGATGCCGTGTCCAGCAAGAGATCATTTCCGCTGCCCAGAGGGGCGATCTTGCGACCATCCAACAACTCGTTGAGTCAGGAAATGCGACCGTGAATGAGAGAGATGACCAGAACGTGTTCGTCGTGCTTACCCACGTCCCGCTCTCCCGCATATACTGACTTTGTTGCATAGCACGCCACTCCACTGGGCTGCGATTAATGCTCAGCTCGCCACTTGTCGATACTTGATCGAACAAGGCGCCGAGGTTGACGCCATCGGTGGTGATCTTCAAGCGACCCCCCTCCAATGGGCCGCCCGAAACGGATACCTTTATATCATACATTTACTCATATCAAATAATGCCGACCCAACCATCTCAGACTCGCAGGGATACAATGCTTTGCATCTGGTCACGCACTCCTCGTCTGTTATGCCGCTGCTCTATCTGCTCCATCAACCCGTCAATGTGGACTCTCGCGACCTGCAAGGGCATACGTCGCTCATGTGGGCAGCATACCAGGGAGATGCGCTCTCTGTTGACTTGTTGTTGAAGCATGGCGCAAATCCTAATCTGAAAGATGATGCTGGCCTTTCGCCCCTCCACTGGGCTGTGGTGAGAGGAAACAGGGTCATCCTTCGTCGCCTCATCGAGATGGGCGCGGATATCCATGCAAAAGATGTAGAAGGACGAACTGCAAGAGATATGGCCGTCGAACTCAAAAGCTTGGGCGCATGGAAGCGCGCCATGGAGGAAGGTGGTATGTCTGAATTCGGCGTCAAGAAGACAAAACCGCTGAGCGACGTAAGTGTTTCCTGTACGGCGCTATATATCTTTGTTGATGTTCTCGGCAGAGGAACACCAAAATTGCCATCTTCGTGTTACCTTCAATATTCCTGTACATCATATTTACCACCTTGAGTATTCTTCCATGGTATACTGGTATAATACTCTCGATGGCCGAGTTTTTCGCCATGCACCACGTGAGTTTACCTCCTTTGCACCGGATTCAAGCCATTTACAATGTACCAAGATTGTTACACGCGTTCTTTTAAACAAGGACAGTTATACGGGAACCGTCAATCAAAGCCCATATTTCGCAGGTATTATCGCTGCGTCGATGGTGTGGGTTGGGTATGGTTGGGGTACTAGACTTGTTGGAGGTAAGATGTCATCACCATCTAAGCGTTGATCTGGTCTTGCCTCACTGTCTTTGGCAGAAACGCCTGAGCATTCATTCATCCATCTGGCTTTCGCACTGGTCTTTGGTTTGTGCGCGTACAACTTCTTCCGGGCAATCACCCTTGATCCGGGCGCATGTCCTCGGCCAGCGAACGACGCAGAGCTGAGAACAGTATGTTTTGTCTCTACAATTTTTACTGTCGCGCTGACACGAAAATGATGTAGATAATAGAAGACTTGGCCTCGGAGGGACGACTTAATGGTCAAACATTCTGCATTCAATGCATGGTGGGTGTCATTCTGTGTTATATCGCCCGTTTTACAAATCGTGTCCAGGCAAGGAAACCTCTTCGGTCGAAACACTGTCGCGTATGCGACAGGTGTGTCTCAAGAAGCGACCAGTAAGGTGTTTGTCACCCTTTCTCGGTCTTTTCTAACCTCTCCGACATTAGTCACTGTCCATGGGTGTGGAATTGCGGTTCGTTCTCTTGTCAACCGAGCATCCAAGTACTGACTTTTCTCTGCTAGTTGGTGCAAATAATCATCGCCAATTCCTACTGTTCGTGACGACTCTCGTTATCGGCATCGCCTTGTTCGACTACCTCAGCTACGAATGTGAGCCACGAACGTTACTTGATGTGTTTCTCCGCTAACCATCAGCCGTAGTCTTCACCACCGTCCTTCCACATCAGCCGATCCCAGATGACTGCTCACCCATCTTATGCGTCCCCGCATCCAAGGACGCATTTCTTCTCGCCATCGCTTGTTGGTCTACTCTCCAACTCACCTGGACATCCGTACTCCTTGTGACGCAATACTGGCAAGTTGCCCGTCAGCTCACCACGTTCGAAGTCTCCAACCTTGGACGATACGGTTTCATGGGTGGCCGCGGCGGCCTTGCAGCAGGCGGTGGTGGAGCGGGTGTTCAAATGGGACATCGCCACCATCACCAACACCAGCATGCGTCGGGTTCCGAGCGGAGCGATGAGGACAGCGAAGCAGAAGGCGGGGTACACAAGCGTAATCACCGACATGGCAGTATATTCACCATGGCGACCGCGCCGGGGACGTGCGGCGGGTTTCTGCTTAACCTACTCGGACTTGACAGGTTTACGCGGGGAAGAGCCGCCCATGGGCTTGCGCTCGCATCGTCAAGTGCGCGCACGAGAAATCCGTTTGATTTGGGCGTCGTGAGAAATTGTAAGGATTTCTGGACGATGGGGAAGGAGGTTGGCGTCGAGTATGGGCAGGTGTACGATGTTCCGCCCGAAGGATTCGAAGAGGCTAATAAGAGGAGAGAGGTGGAGAGAGAAGTGGAGCATGAGCACGATCCAAGTGGGGGGAGGAATAAGGGCCTCTTGGGAACGCTTGGGTTGAGGATGGGAGGTTCGAGTCGGAGAGGGTATGAACCGCTCAGTCAAGTATAGCGTGTTTTGCGCCGATTCCTTAATCTCCTCTCCTTGCTATTGTCTCTTTCTGTTTTCTTTTGTTCCACCAATAGTTGTGATAACTTGGACTCAGATTGGCCCGTAACGATAACTCCCTTTTGTTCAGACTATGTTACCTCAAATGTTGATACCTGTTGGTCCAGGACTTGGGTGACCCTCTTTCATTGTAGTACATCGGATCAATACGTTCAACACAAAGGGGAGTACTAGACACTCAAATATGACCCGACGCGTCAACCATATCCTTGTAGAACATGAACATGAACTTGTCCATGTCGTTCGAACCCAGCAAATTGCATCACCGAAGCGATGTGAATGATTTGATCTAGACTCGATTCGTCGCAAGCGGTGGTGTAGCAGGCAGAAAGGTATGCAATTTGTGGGTTTTACGAACGCAGATTCGAAAGGATGGCCTTGCTAGGGATCCCATGGTATGCGAGGTCGACCCATTCGTTCTTGCTCAGTTTCTCGGTGGGCCTTGCGACAGTGGCGTCTTATTCACGACCCCTAGTTGGTTGTACTGGATGGCAAGAGCCATCCACAAGGTTGTTCAACGCGCAAGATCGACGGGGTCCCCATGTGGGTAAAGTTCCATTGTTGGGCGGGAGTGATTGCCTCTTCATCACTCTCAACTGGTTGTGCTTGGCGGTAAAAAGGTAACGTGCGAGGTTATTCAACGACTCGAGCAGGCTCTAGTAGGGTAGCCAGGCGGTACCTCTCGGGAGCTAATGATGGTCTCCTCTAGGTCCCCAGCCGCCCGTGCCGCGCGAAGAAACGAACCGCGAGGTTTTCAACCGACTGAGGTCGGTCAAAGTGCTGGACACAGTTCCGGTGCTTGTCGGGAAAGAACGACCGCTTCCTCGAGGTTGCTCATCGAACCCAGTTGACTGTACCAAGTGTAAAGGTAAGCTGAAAGGTTGCTCAGCAGACCGGGAGAATCAGGGTGTCTGAGGAGACAAAGTACCAGTGCTTCCCGAGTAAGGATGATGGCCGTCTCGAGGTCGTTTATCATCACCAGCTGGTGGTACTGCGCGGAAAGGTCAACTA
>JBBPRU010000390.1:0-10320 GCA_038093245.1 Boletus holoroseus
TACAATAGTATAAGTACCAGTAGAGTACATTGTATTCTGTACGCTGAAATTCCTATTCACTCGTCGGATATTGGTTGCGAACCAACCCTTCAAGTCTCCAGTAGGCCGTTCTGACACTAGCCACCAGCGATCCTCTATCGCCTCTTTGTTTGGTTGTTGTGTTTGGTATAGTATTCTGGCTAGGTCGTAACATAGGGGCCATTGTGTGTTGAGGGCTAACACTCTGTGTTGAGACTATGCTGGTGTCTCCAGGTTCTTGTGATCACCTGCGACGTCACAAAAGTTCAGACGCTCTTGTCAAAGCGTTTATTGTGTGATAAAGGTCTCCCCCCGCTGTGACCCATGCACAAATGCAAAGCAAGCGGAAAGAAGAAGCCTCGTGTGTGATTTTACCTTTGCAGCCCGCCATCAGCAGAGCGAGTCATTGCCACCTGTCTATCTCATTCCTAACCTCTGAGGCTGCTGTGCGCCCAAGGTCCCCCTATTGCCAAAATTCGGGCTCAACGACAAACCCCCTGTTACCATAGACAAATCTTAAGGTGCTACTCAGGACTCCCTTTTCCCAACGAAAACTATACTCGAATCAATCTCAGGTACAAACACCTCCTCCAAAAACCTCTTCATTACCCACAACTCCATGACCAACTGGAGCGCCCTTATCTTACCCACATCTAGAAATGCCTCCCCCACCTCCTGTCCCTAACTTCCACCCAGGATATGTCCAACCCCTGACATTTGCCAAACAATATGCCCTCTGGCAATGTAAGAAAGAAATATTAGTTCTGAGTGAACTAAAAGAAAAAGAAATGGGGTGCGAGTTTACTCGACCCAGGGGGTTGTGTACAGTGTTGGTTGGAAGAGGTTGTGCGACGATGCATGACGACGCTGACCAATCCAGCAAGTCTGGATATGGTCGAGCAGCAGGGAATAAAACAAGAGTGAACGGAGGGCCAACAGCAGCCAGAGACAAAGATGACAGATTTTTCTGAGGTGAGCTGCACACAGGCAAAAAGCTATATTCCTAATGGGAGTACAAAAATTTATAGTCCTGGGCATTCCCTGGACTTATCCTAACTAGGAGATATTAAATATGACTAAGGGAAATAAATAATAAAACCAAAACAATACTGCTAAATAAGGTAGGAGATGGCAAGCAAACAAGATAATGATGAAAAGCAGGAAAATCAGCCCTTACGAACCTAGGGAATATCGGTTCCCTACAGTGAGCAGCTTATATGCAAAACCCACTCTTAGCCAGACCTCCTCCAGAAATCCCAGCTGGATTAGGATCTCCAAGACGCCCCCTCCCTCGTGCTCCCTCTCACTCCAGTCATTCAGGCAGCAAAGCCCCCACACAATGACACAATAATAATGGAAGGATTGGAAAGTCCCTCACTGCCAAACCTGATCAGTGTGACAGGAGCAAGGGGAAATTTGTCCAGTGGTGGCGAACAATTCAGCAGTACCTTCGAGGGTTTGACACCAAGTTGATGGACTCTCAAAAAATAATCATCACCCTTTTGTATACATATGCATGGAACAAACAGTGCTGGGAAGTTTGCAGATCTAATGGACACAAGAGACTCAGTCGATGTCTACTCCTGGGAGACCTTCAAGAAGAAGGTGCAATGAACCTTCCAACCAGCAGGATTAGCAAGGGAAGCTGAACAGAAGCTCCTGAAGCTTCAACAAGGAAGGAACCAAAGTATTGAGGATTTCTTTGTCGACATGCATCAGCTCGCTCTCAAAGCCGACTTCAACATCTGACTCAATGGACGAGTCCTCATCAATATCATTCACCGAGGAGTAGACCAGGACGCAATCAACTACGTTGAAAACCAAGATGCTGGACTAATCTCAAGCTCGGACATCCGAGAGTGGGAAGAAGCCTTGGTTGTTGCTGACGAAGTCCTACAAGCAAGGAGAGAATGATGAAGGGATGCTCTCGCCCTTGGCCCCACCTACCATCCTCAGTATAATTCCCACAACCGTTACCCTGCTCCTGCCGGAGCACCTCATCCCCCTCGAACATCCACTCCCCCCGCTCAGGTTCCTCACCCAAATCAAATAGGAACCTTTGGTGGAAAAGGTGCTCCTATAGAGCTTGACAAGGCTCGTGCAGCCGGCGTTTGCTGAAAATGCCAAAAGCCTTGGCCTTGTAAGGACCACCCTCCTCGTCCCCATCCTCAAGTCCAAGTCATCAAATGGAATGGTCAGGATATTTCTATGGAACAATTTGAGAACATCCATGCAATGTTTGAAGCAAAAATGGACTCTCCCCCATGTATCCTTGTCCGTTCCCCATCCCCCGTAGCTAAAATTACTGAAGTGCCTGAAATGGGTTTTCCATCTGCTCAGTAGATTACAGTTGAACTACTGAGCCCTCTAAGTCATTGCTGTATGCGTCCCCGAATAAATTTGATTCATTAAGCATTGATGAGACTGAACCCAAAGTAAGAGTACATCTGAATAAGTCCAGAAAAGTGGCTGCAGAGTGCCCTGCTGGCAATAAGGAACCAAAAAAGCTACAAATAAAACGACTCAACAAAAAAGTGAACCTTCCTGTGTGAGGATCTCCTAGTGCAGCAGGATATGATCTGTATGCTGTGGAAGACACCACGATTCCCCTGCAAGGACAAGCATTAGTGTCCACGAAACTCTGTATGGAGATTTCCAAGGGTCATTATGGCCACATCGCACCCCGAAGTGGGCTTGTGGTTAAAAAAAAATCACAACCAGAGCTGGAGTAATCGACAGTGACTACAGAGGAGAAATCAAGGTCCTCTTGGTCAACCAATCAAAGGATGAGTTCATAGCTAAGGCTCACAAATAAATAGCACAAATCATCCTTGAAAAGATCTCCACACCAGAAGTGGAAGAAGTAGAAACCTGTTACGACCCAGCCAAATACTATACCAACAACAACAACAAAACCAAGAGACAATGTACGATCATTGGTTGCTGGCATTGGAATGGCCTTAAGGAGACTTGAAGAGTCAGATCAATACCAATATTCGACAAGTGAAAAGGAATTTCAGTGTACAGAATACAATGTACTCTACTGGTACTTACATATACTATTGTATCCGGGTGCACAGACCATGCTGTGTATGCTTACTAATATATACTAAGGAACATCATACAATAAAAGAGAAGGGCACGCATGAACAGCTATGTGATGGAAGTGGGGCTGTGAGTGATCAGCGTGATAATACGAGGGGAATGGAAGAGAAGCGTAATAGAAGGAAATGAAAGAAGGAAAGAGATCTGAGATCTAGATCAGGCATGACATAGGGGAAGATCCAGGGATTCCCCATAGATCAAGGGGGAGGTGAATAGAAGCGGCATGGAATGACAGCATCACGGGCTTCGTGGGAATGTTGCAAGTGCAACAACGATGGTGTGGGAATATCGCATAAGTGATAGGGGTATCATCTTTAGTATACTGTATACACACGGTAGAGAGTGTTAGCAAGTTATAGTGGTGCAATACACTGTGATTGGGATCTGTCTAGCGAGAGGCCTTAGGATCTAATGTAGCCTAATGCTACAGTACAGATACAAGCTTTAGGATGAATTGTAGGGGAAGGATTGCAAAGATCCTTTCAAAACCCTTACGGATACCTCTCATGCAGAACAAGGTTTTGGAAGCACCGGAACAAAGGTCTTCGAAAAGAAAAAGAGAACCTCGACGTCCTCTCAAAACTGGATGAATAGAGTGGATCCTTGGTCCATTCGATGGATGAAGGCTCAGGTGGAATGTCTGGATGTTGAGCGAAGCATCCACCACCTTAGATCTTTTGTCCATGAGTCCAAAATGATCAAAGTGTTGAAGGAACTTGTAGAAGACCTTTGGGCAATGTCATCTGAAGATGCCCATTGGATATTAAGAGACCTTCAAAGGCCTCCAAAGTTCCAAAAAGGCTCTCGACAAAAAGATCAAAACTCCCTAGAGATACCAGTTAAGCTAATAACGTCTGACAGGTCAGCCAAGGAAGTCCAAGCCTTAATTGATTCAGGATGTACCAGATCTTCCATCCACAAGGATTTCATTGAAAGAGAAGGGTTGACAACCCACAAAATCCCTCATCCAATAATGGTGTACAATGCAGATGGAACTACCAACTCCACTGGAAAAATCGAGAAGTTTGTGATCGTCGAGATCCAAATTGGTGACCACAAAGAACAGCTAGCACTAGGAGTCACAGACTTAGGAAAAAACACAATCTTCCTAGGACATGACTGGTTAAAAATACACAATCCCTCAATTGACTGGATTACCGGCTGCATTTCATTCAGGTGTGAAAACGACCACATGCCTAAACTAATTGACACCAAAGATGACGAGGATGAAATAGAGGATTTCTCTTGAGAACAAGGAGATTGATTGATCCAAGTCAACTTTAGGAATGTTGCTACCGAGGTGGCAATCCAAGATTGGGCAAAGAAGGAAAAGAAATCTTTTGAAGAAACAGCTCCAAAGTATGTCCATGAATTCAAGGATGTATTCGCCAAGGAAAGCTTCGATACCCTTCCTCCAAGATGACCATGGGATCATGCCATTGAGTTAATCCCTGGAGACCATGAGGTCAACTGCAAGGTCTACCCTCTCAACCTGGGAGAACAGAAAGAACTTGATGTGTTCCTCAAGGAAAACCTCAAAAGCAGTCATATCCACCCCTCCAAATCCCCTTTCGCCTCTGCCTTCTTCTTCATCAAAAAGAAAGATGGTTGCCTTCGCCCCGTTCAAGACTATCAAAAGCTAAATGCCATCACAAAGAGAAATCGTTACCCCCTCCCCCTTATTAACGAATTGGTGGATAAGCTAAAAACCGCCAAGTATTACACCAAATTCAACATAAGATGGGGGTACAACAATGTCCAGATGGCAGAAGGAGACAAATGGAAGGGGGCCTTCTGAACTAACAGAGGCTTGTTCAAACCTCTGGTCATGTTCTTCGGCCTTACAAACTCTCCCACAACATTCCAAACAATGATGAATTCGCTCTTTAAGGATCTCATCAATAGGGGTGTTGTCATAGTTTACATCGATGACATAATGATCTTCACCAAAACCCTAGAGGAACATCGAAGGATTGTAAAAGAAGTCTTACAAATACTCAGAGACGCACATCTATACCTCCGACATGATAAATGTGACCTTGAGGTTCAAGAAATGGAGTTTCTGGGACTAGTGGTATTGCAAGACAAGGTCCTCATGGATCAAAAGAAAGTCTCCGCAATTCGAGACTGGCCTGTACCAACCACCCGGAAACAACTCCATGGATTCCTTGGATTCCTAAACTTTTACCAATGCTTTGTGCAGAACTTCGCTCAACAAGCATGCCCACTAAATGCACTTTGCTTGGAAAAGCGAGATTTTGTCTGGACAACTGACTGTCAGAAGGCATTTGAGTCTCTAAAAGAAACCATCTCCTCTGCTCCTGCCCTTGCCATGCCTACCAATACTGATCCTTACTGGATTGAAACCAATGGTTCCGGCTTCGGCATTGGCACCATCCTTTCCCAAAAACAAAACAGTGTTTGGCATCCCATAGCATTTATCTCCCGTTCACTTAACAACGGCGAACGCAATTACCACACAATGGATCTTGAGATGTTAGCGGTCATCTACACGCTAAAGGAGTGGCATCATTACCTCCTTGAAGCTGCTCACAAAGTCAAAGTTTTAACCAACCATAAAAATCTGGAATACTTCCAGAAGCCACAAGATCTATTGTGTTGCCAAGCCAGGTGGAAGCAGATTGTTCAAGAGTACGACCTAACTTTCACTCACCGCCCTGGCAAGACCAACCCTGCTGATCCTCTGTCCAGGAGGCCAGACCATAAGAAGGGGGTAGAATCAGATAACACCCAAGAAACCCTTCTTCCCCCTTACCTTTTCACTTGAGCAATCGCCTCTTCATCCATCGTAGAACGAATCATGAAACTCCAATACAAATTAGAACGGTTCACCAAAGAAGGGCTTGCGAAAGAGGAATCCCACTGGACACAGAAAGAAGGTCTTGTACAATGGAGGAACCTGATCTATGTCCCAAACGATGCTAAACTCAGGGAAAGCATCATAATAGCCAATCATGATCACCCAATATCAGGACATCCTGGTGTCAAAAGGACTCGCGACCTCATTATGAGTGAGTACTATTGGCCCTCACTGAAAAGGGACGTAGAAACATATGTAAAGGGGTGCAATGCCTGTCAGAAGGCAAAAGCAAAAAATACCTCACTTCTAACCCCTCTCCATCCAAATGAAATCCCAAATGCTCCCTGGGAAATCATTTCCATGGACCTTATCAGCCCCCTTCCCCAATCTGAGGGCAAGAACGCAATCTTGGTGGTTGTCGACCAATTCTCGAAGATGATTCACCTCCTTCCTATCATGGACACCATCACATCCAAAGGAGTAGCCACCCTCTTCCAAGATCATATCTTTAAACTCCATGGTACCCCAAGAAAGGTTATTTCAGATAGAGGACCACAATTCGTGTCATCCTTCATGAAAGACCTATATATTCTCCTTGGGATTGAAGCCAATCCATCAACAGCATATCACCCACAAACCGACAGACAAATGGAGCGAATCAATCGAGAAGTTGAGAAGTACCTGCAGATTTATGTAAACCACCGACAAACCGATTGGGCGGAATGGCTTCCCTTAGCCGAGTTCGCCCATAACTCTCAGACTTCATCCACAACAGGTTTCTCTCCCTTCCTACTTAACTTCAGGCAACAACCCATCATTCCTAATAAAAGAGCCAAAGTAAAGAACGACTCCACATCCACCTTCATAGAAACAATGAAGGCCCATCACGATGCTGCCCGGTTTGCGCTTGAAAAAGCCACTATAATGATGAAGAGAGCACATGATAAAGATGTGCGATCAGTAGTCAAATATTCTGCGGGACAACAAGTACTCCTTGAAAGTAAAAACATTCGCACCACTCATCCCACCAAGAAATTCAATGATAAACAATATGGACCTTTTAAGGTCAAACGAAAAATAGGCACTTCATTGTATGAGCTCAAATTACCAGCTGGATGGAAAGGAATTCACCCTGTGTTCAATGAGTCATTACTCACGCCATACACTCCTGGGACATTTCCCTCCCAATCACAACCAAAACCCCCCACTCCAATAATTGTTGCTCAAAAAGAGGAATACAAAGTAAAAGAAATCATTGACTCCAGAAAATGACGAGGGAAAACAGAGTATCTCATCCAATGGAAGGACTATCCAAAAGAGGAACAAACATGGGAACCAAAGGAAAATGTAGCAAATGCCCCTAAAGCAATTGCCTCATTTCATAAAAAACACCCCCATGCCATACGAGGGTTGGAACTTGATGTTTCTTGTAATGAGTCTTGCTGCAGTGCGCAGACTCCCCTCTTCTCCACACCTGGCTTTAAAGCCTTAGCAAAATCCTTTAACTACCTTCCCGACCATCTCTTCGATATCCCTCTTCCAACCTCTCAAGGATGGGTTGACGGAATCCTAATTGACTGGGAGTTCAATTCCTAAGAAGGGGGTAATGTAACAATTCTCCAAGTTTCACTACGGTACTTAGGATATTTCTTAGCATTCTCTCTTATCTCATCTTATCTTATCTAATCCCCTCTTATCTTATCGGAATCTTCCAAAACATTCTATATGACATCTGTTACGACCCAGCCAAATACTATACCAAACAATCACAACAAAACACAGAGACGATATCAGATCGTCGGTTGCTGGCGTCGAAACGGCCTACTGGAGACTTGAAGGGTTGGTCCGCGACCAATATCCGACGAGTGAATAGGAATTTCAGCGTGCAGAATACAATGTACTTTACTGGTATTTATACTATTGTATCCGGGTGCACAGACCATGCTATGCACGCTTACTAATATATACTAAGGAGAAATCGTACGATGATGGGAAACACGCACGAACAGCTAAGTGATAGAAACGGGCTGTGAGTGATCGGCGTGATAATACGATGGAATGGAAGAGAAGCTTAATATAACGGAAATGAAAGGGGAAAGAGATCCGAGATCCGGATCGGGCATGACGTAGGGGAAGATCCAGGGAATTACCATAGATCTGGTGGGAGGCGAATAGAAGCAGTGCGGGATAACGGTATTGCGGGCTTCGTGGGAATGTTGCAAGTGCAACAGCGGTGGCGTGGGAATATCGCATAAGCGATAGGGGTATCGACCGTATACGTTCGGTAGAGGGAGTTAGCAAGTTATAGTGGTGCAATACACTGTACTTAGGATCCGTCTAGCGAGAGGCCTTAGGATCTAGCGTAGCTAAGGCTACGGTTACGAGCTTAGGGACGTTTTATGGGGGAAGGATTGAGAAGATCCTTTCAACATCATACTTACAAATCATTCCATTAAGTTCTATTACATTCCATAGGATTTAGTATATAAGTAGTCATAGTCCCCCTTGTATTCTCTAGCTTTGAAATTCTCATTCACTTTTCTGAATATCAGTGCACTTTCACATTGACTCAGAAGATATTTGAGCTTTCTTTTCAGGTTGACAGCAATGTATACTTTGTTGGCAAATTGTTACAGGAGTCCTCCAGAGGGTATTTCATATCTGAACGCTTTTTTCTTTCCAGCCTGCTCAACGCTTCCATAGCCATACTTGAGAGCTCCAGTGAACAGACCCCAACTGGCAAGAAAGAGCTTTTTGCTCTCAGGCAGTCAGCTGTGCGCACCAACGTAAGTCAATCAACTTGGAATATCTCCTGCCAAAGGCTGACTGTCTTTAGGCTGGGTTTATTGTCAGTGATGAAAGGGAGATCATCCCGACCTCAATGTTCAAGAGGCCATATGATGAGTTCAATCCATCCAAACTTGCATGTGGCCTAACTGAATCATCGAAGCAGCATGCTTCATTGGAACCCAACCCGTGGCACAAAAAATCAGGTGGTCATATGGTTTATGCCATGCCACTGATTATCTTCATGGATGATGTCTCCAGAAATATCTCAAAACAGTGGAACAAGCATTTCGTGATATATGTACATGTTGAATGCCAACCTACCACGTGAGATGCTGGAACACGAATTCTTTGCGCAGTTTGTCACATCATCGCCACATGCATCCCCCATGGAGTTGATGTATGCCATGAGACAATCAATATCATATGTCTGGTCTACTTAATACAAAGCCCCAGCTCACTCGTCAAGCTAGGAAGGCGAGTATATTAGGGATCATTGCTTGGAACTGCCAAGATCAGGAGGAAATAATGTTGGTTCCCTATGGACTCTTTCTCGCTGGCAATAATCCCATGCAGGCAGAGGAATGTAGTCAATCTGGTCTTGGCTCCAATCATTACTGTTGGACGTGCCTTGTTGGGGGGACAAAAGAGTACAAGGGGTCCAAAGCAGGTTATTACAGCTTATTCAAGGTTGGGCGATTATTCGTTCAGTTACATATTTATTCGAATCTAATCTATACTGGTAGCCAGGCACTCCTTGCACTCCAGATGGAACCAGACAGGTTATCAAGGACCAGTTTGAGAGCGCATTATTGTTGGGAGTGGTGACAAAAATTCAAGCATCAATTTCAAATACAGGTGTTTGTGATTTGCTCTCTCTGACAATCCTGAACACTGTTGTGGAGATGGGTAATGTTATGATATGTACTATTTTCAAACTTTTTCGGACTTAAACATTTTCCTTTCCTCATCACATGATTTATACATGTGACCGTGAGAAACACACGTGATCAGGTCTAGAACCTATGACGTCATGCCTCATGGTTCACACACGTATTTAATCTCCATCTCTTCTTTTCCCATACTACGTCACACTATACCTTTATTTAGACTATCTCTCACACGCACTGCTTGGTCCATGCGCACCTTGTACTAGTATATATACTGAGGACTTGGGGCCACCCAACCTCAGTCGAATCCACTTGTCATCTTGCGTCCATCGCTGTGATTAAGGTCGACCCTCTACTCTTTTTTCCGTTACGGTGCAGTTTGCTCGAGTCCCAAGTGCTAGAGTTTCGCTCTCGCAACAGGTAAGCGGCTTCACAAACAAGGATCAGGTGGTCCAGCAGTGCAAGAACATGAAGTCAATGTTGAAGCCAGACATATACTGGCAGAGTGTACGCTACTGGTACATACCTGAGACTAGAGCTTACAGATAGAATGTTGTGGTTCGAGTGAAAGATCGATTAGAACTCAGACTAGCTGAGTCAAAAGTGTGTGAACTACTCTCCTAATACGGTAACGTACTGAGTATAACGTTCAACAGTCAAAGCTACATTGGAGAAGGAACTTAATGACCTTCTTGGCGG
>JBBPRU010000391.1:0-10311 GCA_038093245.1 Boletus holoroseus
TTGTATAGGTAGAGCTTCGTAATCTGAGGGCGCGCATGAGCGCTCTCCAACGTTTGTTCCCGAGTATGGGTCTCACCTTGAAGTTGATGGTGTCTGCAAGCACCTTGGCTTCTGCCCATCGCTTGGTTCGAGGGGGCAAGATGGCAGTGGAGCCAAACATGATCATCAGGGTCGTATACGCGTCCTGGTAATGTCTATATGATGTCAGAGAGATGTTAAAGTGTGAAGGCGTCTGACACACTTGAGCGCGACTTCGTCTTCACCTCTGAATTCTGCAAAGCATGCCATCTTGTATTCGTATCGGACTGTCCAACCTTCTGGGCGAAGCGGGCGTGGGCTGGCAGTGCCGACAGGAATGAGGGGTGGCGGGTTATAGGACGACGCTTGTGAGTGTCGGTTGCGCTTTCGACGCACGCGTTTCGAGTGAGACGTGTAGTACTCCACGGCGGGCTCGTACAACGCGTCTTGCAAACTAACTGAGTCAACCAGGTGGACGAAAAGAGAGGGAGTACCAACCCACCTGCGAACAAACTCGTCCAATTCCGCTGAACTGACGGGACTGAGTACAAACAGCGCCGCCCTCGAATCCAGTGCACTTTGCCTTCGGATATAAGACAATCGACCATCCAGAGACGGATCGTCTGACGGACGTCATATGCTGACGCAGCGGGGAAACGTGGATCGGAGACATACCGAGCATCTTCCTGCTAGCCAACAACACGACTGTCAGCTTGATGTTTCGTTCGCTCGTGGACTTTTTTCGCTGTGCGATCTCTGCGCTCAGCTCTGCATCCTTTTTCCGTTCCTCTTCCACGCGTTCGCGTTCGTGGTCCGCGTCGGGTGGATCGAGCGGGGAACGCGGTGTAGTATTCGGTGCCTCGAACATGCGCAAGAAGAGGACAAAGACACTCGGAAGAAAGGCGGTATGTTTTCGAATCCATATCGGGGCTATTAAACCGTCGGGATAGAGCGGGGAGGAATGAGTGAGTGGGGAAAGCGGTGAATGGGCAGATGCGTAGGAGGGGTCTTCGGACGGGACGAGCTTGCGGGGCGGAAAGCGAACGTTTTTCTCGACGAGGATCATCTGGAAGGACTTGGCTCGCTGTGGGGCCCATATGGAGGGGCGAGGTTGAGACTGGAGGGTGTCGCGGAGACGGGAGACGAGGAGGGCAAACGGATCCTGGGTCTTTGGGGGCGGGGGTGGGGGCGGGGGTGACTGAGAAGTGGCTGGCTGTGCGGGGTTGGAGTGGGAGCTGGCAGCACCGAGGCCAGCGACGAACATGACCGGGGAGAGCTGCGCCAACAGCTCGACGGGATACGAGTTCATCGTGATCGAGGTGATCTGACCGTGGGAATATTCGGTCCATTACTGTGAGCTCCTATCTGGACCGACTCTTCACTCGACGACAATGACCACACCACAAGACTGTACATGCCAGAACAACTGCGGGTACGCACTCGACAACATCCTTTTCACCGAGCCAATCTGACCCTGCTCAGCGCCTGTGGGCCCTCTGGGACTGGATGCGCTTGCCCCAAGGGAAAGTGTGACTGTAGCCCATGCGTGAATGCCCCTCACTCGACCAAGGTACGTTCTTCTCTATCTGCACCGGACTCGTGTTGACACGTCGTACGGCGTGCAGTGTGACTGTCGTGGTTCTGGCGAAAACTGCGTGTGCACCGCGCAAGGCCAGGCCTGCACTTGCGCGTCCAAGTAGAAAGTAGCGCGTCGGGGTAACGACGAGAGAACAAGTAGCGCCTTGTCCTTGTGTGTATTACTACTGCTATCAGCCTTGTTTCCATAGCCGAGCGACCTTGTACAATATTTGATTAGGGGCTTCGACGAACCTGCAACGCCTTCCATTTCCGGATGAAAGCAAGTCCTATTCCTGGACGAGCGACTCTGCTTATAAGAAAGTCGGGCAGCATGTAGCATTCAACAAACGGTCCCCTGCTCATTGACTGAGTTTTCGTCCCGACCACGATCAATCCTTGCCGTTGCCCATCATGCACGCCAACTCCACCACCCGCACCATCTTTTATTTGTGGATCACACTCCTTACCATGGCTGCACTAGGTCAGTTTCCATCACAAAAAATCACCATCTTTTAACGCCCCTCCATCTAGCCGTCTCATCTCCCGTCCCCGAGCCAGAGCCAGCTCCAATAGATCCTGCCCTTGCAGCTGTCGTCGCTAGCAACCTCAACCTCGGATGTGAGCACGGATGCGCCGCTGCATCTAGCGCACAGCAACTCGTCAGTTATACTCCTTCCACCCCAACCGTGCATGATCCCGACTGACCAACCTCTTCAGGATACAAACGCTGCGCTTGGTTCGACGGTTAGTCCGCTCTCCGTTTTTGGAGGTCTCGTCCTCGCGAGCGGCGTTCTTGCCGCCGCATGATCCGCAGTCGGCATTGTGATACAGATGTATTTGGACATTTTACCGTAGCAATAGCCAGGGGATAGCCCCCATAATCAATACCCAATACCACATATGTGGCAATCACTGTATGGACAACTCGGACGTGCCCTGGGCTAAGCAAGAAAAAAGAGAAAATAAAAGAAATCCATTTGATTCATATCATACAATTCATCAGAGCCGTTGCACAAAGTGCCCTACATGAAACACCCATAGACCTATGTAAGCGATTTCTCCGACGTCCCGGACGGTGACATTTTTGGACTAAATCACCGATCGCGTCAACATCGCTACAGAGACTTGCTCAAAAACTCACCGTCGCACACCACAACAGTAGCACGCTCTCGCGGACAACACCACCACGGCGACCCATGTCAGAATCATCGCCGTCAAGATCATCCACACCGCACTCCCAAAGTGCACAGTGAAAGCTGCACCCGAGAATAACGAGTTGATATTGTTCTTGACGGCGACTACGAGGGCCACGTCCGCTGCGAACACGACGCTCGCGATGATCGCTGCCACGATGGCGATGATAAGTGCAATGATGGCGACGGTATGTGAGTGCAAGAACAAGGAAAGGACAAAGATGACGGTCGAGAGACCCGCTGCGACGAGATGGAGCGAGAGGAGTAGCAACAGACCCGTCACGGCCACGTGTGCGAGGTCTGTCGAGAGTCCGACGTCACTGAGGAAACTCGTCGGGATCGTATAACCGAGCTGTGGACCGTAGCATGCGCCTTGCGCTATGGTCGAATCGAACGTGCTGCGAAAATGGGTCAGTACACAACAGGTGGTAATGACACGGCCAGAATCTACTCACTTGGTCGCACAAACGCCCCATACACCAAAGTACAGGCTCGTGGCCCCATCCGAAATAGGGTTCTTTGAATTCACCGCAGACACCTCGATGATGTATATTGAAGGTGTGATTGTCAGCGACAGTCCGACCAAAAGGAAGAGCAGAAAAGCGGTGAAGAAGATCGTGATCGTCGTCAGAGACACCACTCGATGCCTCTGCAATGGACGGGGAATGTTGAGTCCATAGATATTCAGCATAGCTACCATTGCTCGTCTGCAGTGGAATTCCTCGGTGAGAGGGGATGAATGTGCAAAGAGGAAGGAAGTGGGTAAGAGTGGGTGGACTCAATCTCATGGCGGGTAAACATAGTTAGGGTTCGCCTGGGCAGCCCGGAGCTTCGCAGCTCGAGACGTATTAACCACTTTTAGCGGTCACACAAGAAGTGCTGAGCCAGGAGGGATAGAATGGGGCATGATGATGGCATCAAGCTTGGAACCAACGTGCGTTGACTACGATTTCCTGGGATCAGGGCAGATTGAACAGAAATGGGCATGATACGTGTTGGACTATAGGGAGATTTGCAAACAGGTGACTCCACACCTGCGAAGAAGAGACACCTAAATGGACTTTACGAGGGTCGGAGCGCTCGACCCTTTCATTTAGTTTACGTAACGCGTGTTCGTGTTCAATCGAGTTGGGATGCTTCAACACTCACCCGACGTTTCTTTTTCTTTCCTCTTGCCCATCGCCTGGTTGTATTGTCAAGTTTCTCTGTGAGTTGTGAGAGCATCTGTTTTCTGTAAGCTACCCACATGATCATTTAGCGGGCACTTGGGGTCATATGTACTCTCCGCGACCTTGTTGTCCATGTCATGGTATATCCTTGGAATATGGATCAGATAGTTTATCCAAGCCCGGCGTCGCACGTCATTTGGTCGATGGAAATGGAACGTTAGAACGCAGTAGATCTAGTGGCATAGTCGTTCGCGCGAGTGTTCAAACAAACAATCCTGAAGATAGTGGAACAATGGGGACCCGAAGAACGCGGAAGAAGTTACGTAAAACTCAAACGCATACCCCTCCTGCACCTGGGCCTGGGCACCTCCAAACAACGCCCGATCGCCACAGCACGTACGTATCTCCCCCTCTTTTATGCCACTACATTCATTCAAACCCACAGCATCTGCGTCGAGTTTTTCAAAAAACAACGATGCCAAGTATCTCGCCAGGTACTATACGGTCCGTTCAGGGGGCCGCAACGGTCGGAAAATATTCCAGCACATCGTTTCCAAGGTACGTCCTTTGGAAACATCCCCCCTTATCCCAACCTGATCGCTCGTGTAGGAACAGATACGGTGACCGCGCGGCGGTCTGTCCACCGCAGGTGACAGTCCCGGCGCGCACGCGGATCAATCCGCATGATGCGCTCACCCTCAACTAGGAACGGAAACGCGACACCAAGCAGACGGAGAGTCGGAAGAGGGTTGCTGAGCTGATGCCGATCGAGATGCCCAGACCCAGCGCGAAACGCGTCAAACTCGGGGCGGAAGAGAGAGTTCCTAGTAGGTGTGTCATGTCTCTGTTAGGGTGGTGACATCGGTTCGACGTATACCCTTTAGTGAGACATGCTCACCGGCAGAGTGTGGTGCAACTGCGCAACACGCGGGCTCAACTTGGCTCATAGCGAATAAATCAAATGTGAGACTACTGCTTCCACAATACCAAAGAGCACTCGAATAATAGAGACATCTTTATGCTACGGGTTTAGGCATGGCTTGTGACGTGCGGTCCTCGACCACATCACCACATTCTCCCCGATTCTCGCTCCCCGCTCCTAGTAACCAAGGTCGGAGGAGATTGACCGTCGTTGAGCCTGCCCAGACTCAGCAGGTGCTACTATTGTCTTTGTGCTTCTACCGAACCACTGACACTTCAGCTATACTATAACACTGTTCAGGGACGACTAAATGGGTGATACCACCCAGTCGGGGCAACGTTCCAACGGGTTGAGACCAAATCAATCACACTTCGTTGTTTACGACGACATCTCAGGCACCACTGAGCAAGGTAAAGCCATCCTGTCCGACCGTAGCCGTTGAAAAAGTGGATATGATCAGGGGGTCTCGAGCTCGCAATCGAGGGAAACTGCGCTGTGTGTCCTGCTCGACAACGGGGCTCAGCGTCAATCCTCGAGCATCCGTTATGTTGCAACCAGGTCGTCCCTCCTGGGATCACAAGGCATGGGTATGCAGGTTTCCTTTCCAACACCCGTTCAAGCTCGCTGACCATTGGTCGTGACCCCTCAGCAAATTATACCACAATCACTCTCGCTTTCCGTCGTCAGTCGTGTTTATTCCAAGTCCCAGAACGGGCCCGTGACACAGAACGCTGCCTCATTCCCAATCTGCAACGTAATATTTATGGTAGATCAACACTCGGCTCGTCTTGTGCTTAGCGACGTTGGATCTCCAAAAGGCTCTACCAACAATTTGTTCGAAGGCATGTTGAAAGGATACCTTCTCGAATGGGTAAATCAGGCTGATTACAAGATTCGGACATTTACTCAAACAAACTAGGTGATGTGTCATATATTCAGAGGCGCATCAAGTACCTTCGGAGAGGAACCCTCAGGCAGTCGCTCTTGTAACGCCGAGTTGTACGACATGAGCACAGTGGTAGCTGCGAACATCGCATATGCATGCTTACATGTATGTGGCGTTGAGTCAACCTTGTGGTATATAATCCTCTATATTCTCTAGTCTCGATTCACTGTTCAGAAGAACAGTGGTAATCCTGACATTACGACCGGCGGCAATTCAGACTCAGCGCCAATTCTCGAGCGTCTGTATAACCTTGTTGTGTAGCAATGACATCACTCCCGAGCATCTCGAGGCATGGGTACGCAGGGTTCCTTTTCAATATTTCTTCAGGTTCGTTTATCATTAGTCGTGACCCCTCAGCAAATTACACCCGGTCGTCCTCACTCTCCGTCGTCAGCCGCGTTTCTTCCGTGGCCCAGGATGCGTCTGCAACACAGAAGGCTGCCTCACTCCCAATCTGCAACGTAGTATTTATGGCGGATCACTCGACTTGTTCGCAGACCATATCTAGAATGGCTAAAGTCTGCGGTGAACTTGTGCTCAGCGAAGGCGGACCTCCAGAAGGCCTTAGCATCACCATCTTCGAATTCGACTAACCGCTGATGGAAAACACGCAGAGCGTATCCGTCTCGTTCGCCAGTTCATATCTACTATATATGATGACCCGCGGCGTTTTTTCCGACCCTTCGTCCGATCATTCTGCGACGGTCGGTTGAGTCGTGCGCGTCGTGCCAGTCGTCCTTATGACCGAACGCGGAACCATCCCCCTTCCCATAGACGTCCTCCTCATCTTTGAAAACTACCGACATATCGTTGTTGGCGAAAGTATATCTTGTCGTCTGCGTTGGTGTGTCGAGAATGGACATGTGCGTTTGACGTGCTGTTGATCGATTTTCGCTCGGAAGACAGCCAATGGGGACGTCCTCCTGAGATAACTAGCTTTGCGAATGGACTTGTGTTTCGCACCCTAGTCTTGGTCCTGACATCGAGTAATACCTCTCGATAGGCTACCTAGAGAAGCACCCAGCCTGGGACCCTTGTCCAGTACTTCCCCCTGGCCACCCTCGCCAACATTCCTAGCCAACATCAGTGAAAGCGAGTTCCTACAAACATCTCTGGAGACGTTTTAAATCACGAGATTGACGGCATTTCCATTCAAATATATGACGAACCGTATTTACCGTTCCACTGATGAAGTTGTGGTTACAACATGGTGACCTGCGTCGGTCACGCTTTGCTAACGCTTTCCTGTCCGCCGAGAATGTTCAGACTGTGCGTCTCGGTCCGCGAAAGGCCCTAGTCGTTCCACCGGACGATCTCGCGGATGCCCTTCGTGGACTGAGCAAACCGGAAGCACTCAGAGGCAAGTGTACACTCAGTATGGCTCAAATAGTGTCCTGCGTCGCTACATGGCCATCGTCGAAGCGTCTCTCCATCATCCCTCCGAGCAACCCACGCCCCCCCATTAGCCTCGCCATCCTGTCGCCTCACCGAGATCGAGTTTGCAGACGTTCCCATCGAGGACGACGAGTTCGCATGCCTTGTGAGCGCGTCCGGCTTGACCCTCAAATGATTTACGTTGAACCGCACCTCGCAACTGACCAGCGCGGGGCTCACCGTCGCCCTGAACGTCGTCTGCACCTCACTGACCTACTCGTATACCATAAGCGACACGCTCGTACGGGATCGAGGCGACGAACACGCACTCGACGCCACCATCACGCGCATGGCACACCTGGAGATCGCACAGAAGCAGGTATGGAATGGACCGCGCCTGCCCTCTCCGGGGTCATCTGTACCTGATGATCGGCCGTGGGTCTCGGGATTGTGGTCTGGTCGGAGCGGTGGACGGTGATTGGCCTGGGTGAAGGACTCAAGTACTAATCTTGTTGACTCATGGATCGGTTTCGCCAAGTCCGATCCGACTCAGCTGTTAGCAGATCCGATCGAGGACGATCGGGGGGACACACTAATGAATGACGTCATCAACACTAACATCCAAGGTGTCGAGTTGTCAGCAAAGGGGGTTTGCCCTATAAAGCTCCTCAACCAGAGGCGACACCCGGCTGAGACCATGCATCGCTTCCTCGTCCCCTTCAAACACCACGGCTTGAACATCGAGCCAGAGAAATCGGTCAATACCAACGACGTTACGCCATCCCCGACCACCTCGAGTTCTGCGAGCGAGCGGTCCGACGAAGAGGAGTCTGGGCCCGGTTTCCATCTGGACCAGAGCCCGGTAGAGATACCTGACCCTATCGACGGTAATCACATCGACAACGCTGAACTCGCCGCACTCGTAGCCCAATACGGACACTCCTCGGCCACTGCTTGGCTCGAGAGAGCGCGGTACCGCATCTGGCGACCGTCCGACCCTGTTCCGCAGTCGTCCTTCCTCCCCGTTCAGGGGTACTTGCATGCCAAGGCTTGGGTCTTTGCTTGGGGGAGCCCCCTTGTCTCTGACACGGCGGCGCTGAAGCCGACCGTGATCCAGTTCATCACGTGGGTCCGGTCCCATGATCTGCGTCTCGTGTACTGTTGCGTCCCCAAGGAGATCGAAGAGCTGTTGGGAGACATGGGATGGTCCACCGTCAGCTGTATCACCGAGGACGTCCTCGACCCTCAGCACATTCTCGAGATGACGCAGGAGGATGACGAGGGTGGGCATGGATCCATGGTCAAGGATTTGAAGAAGAACCTCAGGCGAGCGGAGAGAGCGAACGTGGAGGTTAAACGCATCTTGCGACGAGACTGGTCTGATGATCTTAGGCGAGAGATCGAGGATGGTATCGCTGCTTGGAAGCACGCTCGCAAAGGTCTTCAGCTGGCCGCTGTGCGTACCATTTATCCATGTATACCGCTACACCATACTGAGTACCGTCAGACGTCCTTCGACCCGTGGCTCGACTTCGAGAATCGGGAGTATTGGGTTGCACTCCGACACGACAAGGCAAGTATACGGAGCATTCCCAAGAATAACCAGCGACTTACCGGATCTTGTAGGTGATCGGCGTGTTGATCCTTACTCCGGCGGGGGATTCCTACGTCATCAAGAACGCTGCTCAATTCCCCGACGCACCAAAAGGAACATCCGAACGGTTGATCCACACAGTCCTTCGAGATCTTCACGAGCAGCACCCCGATGGGGCCGCGGATCATAAGTCAGGCAACCATATGGTCACGTTCAACGTCAGCGCAGCAGGTGATCTCAGGCCGACCAGGAATATATCTGGATGGAAGTTCACGTGGCTCAGCCAGACCTATTCAAAGGTCGCGCTTGGTGCCCACCTTCTCAATCGACACGATTTTCGGGTCAGTTAGTTTCGTATATGTTGGGAGCCTTACTGACCTGTGGGTTTTCTTAGCGCAAATTTGATACATTTGCCCAGCGGATGTTTGTGTGCTATCCAACCGAGGACGGGTTTGGGTTGGATGGCATAGAGAAATTGTTGAAGTTGTTACGGCGTTGAGATGCACACGTAAATCGTCAATTTTCGTCTAGCCTATCAATGTGTATAGCGCGACCTTGATGTGTACATTACATGTCGTTAGAATACCGTTAGTCGCTTCGCCAAAGCCGGCACGAGGATTTGTCCAGCGCTTTGCGTATCGACTTCTCCTTTCTATTGGGTGCAAGAGCGATGCAAGTGGAAACGTTTTCTGGTTGCTCTGTCCAGACATGATGTGGTATCGGCGATGGATCAGCGCTCGAGAGTGCAGCAGACAGCTTCTCGAGCGTAGATACATCTGGTGTCTGAAACACAAAAGTTATACGGTCAACTGACCTTGGAAAAAACGTCCAAGACGAACGCAACACACCTGAAGCACCACCTACGCAAATCTGTGTCAATTATACGCAGACCTCGATCCTCGAAGCTCACCTTGCGCATGTTCCGCAGGTCTGCCAGGTAGTCGATCGTTTCTTGTCGTTCGCGCGTCTCGTGCAGAATCTGCGAGCGAGAGGCGTCAACGCTGCGGTAAGACACGGACGTGTGTGCGATGCGCATACCGCAGTGGCCGCATGTGCCGCTTGGGCCATGAGTGGTCCAACTCCCCACTTCTCTTTCTTTAATAGAGAATCAGTCCTTGCATAGGTCACTCGGACTGTAACGTCGGCCAAGGGGTGCGGACTCACGTCAAAGAGGTCCCTGCGTACGACAATCTGCATCACGAGCGGCTCAGCATTGGAGGTCTGCGATGGGATAGCGTTTTGCGACTCCGAGAGTCCGAATCAGATCCCAGTGACTCTTGCCAAGGATTGTGAAGATGGCTTACGGAAGGAGTCACTGTGAGGGTGCCAGTGGGAGGGTCCAGCGAGGTTCGCGGCTCCATCGCGAAAATTGTACGGAAACGCCGTTTGGGTGAATCAGGGTTTGGGGGTGACGAAAACCTTGCTTTGGGATGATAGCCGGTATAGACAGCAGGGGGATATCGTGATAGTGGTGCGGACTTGAAACGGACTTGCATGCGTGTCTGGGGACAACTTAC
>JBBPRU010000392.1:0-10310 GCA_038093245.1 Boletus holoroseus
TTTGGATTCGGAGGGGGAAATGCAGCGATCGGGTCCATCGACAACTCATATGGACTAAAACCGGTTGGCATTCCCACCGCATTTGCTGCGCTTCCTGTGGGCGATGCTGATATCTGTCTCAGCCACTCTTCAAATTCCCGCGTTTGAAAGTCCGAGGTAGAGTCACTGTTCGGTGGCGCGGAGCTTGGTGGTAATGAGAGAATGGTACAGTCCAAGCAGAATGAGCACGACGCGGGGTTCGTACATGTTGCATATGCACCACCTGGTGCAATGGGTGCATTGCTGTGGTGGCTGCATCCCGGACACCGACACGAGTCGCCACAGGTGCATGCGGAGGGAAAGACGCCCGATGCCGCCTGCCAAACATCCAACCCCGATTGCGTGCCTGGCATCATATTGTGCTGGGCAGGTGGCTGATGGCGCACAGGGGATGAACGTGTGTCTCCCGGTTGTGGGGCAGGCTTGGTCTCATAGTGATCTTGCGTGTGGACTTGCTCATAGGCTCGGCCATATGGGCTGAAGTGCATGTTGTCGTGTGTGTGGTGGCGGCCACTATGGCTATGCGGTATGCTAGAAGAGGGGTCATGGAGTGGCCCGTCATTCCGAGGAGGGCGAGGGAGGACGGGACGGAGCTCAGCAATGCGAGCGAGAACGTGAGAAGAAAGCGGCGGGGGAGGATCCTTGGCACCATGCGACGACTCTGCATGATGGTGATGATGAGGGTGTTGAGGGTGATGATGTTTCTCCGCTCTGACGACATCTTGGTGGTGAACAGAGGGGCGACGCCGGCCAGGAGGCTTGCGAAGCGTACAACATTCGCACTGTTCACCTTTGTTACATCTACAGCCGCTGGGAGACGTTTCACCTTGTGAAAAGTCAATACTGTAGATGGGGGTGGTTAAAGGACGGCGTGTCGAGCCTACCGCTATGGTCAGAATCAACAGATCCGTCAGACACTGCGGGCAATACAGCGATCGCTTCCAGGTCTTCGGGTAGACCGTTTGGAAACGCAGCAATGGCCGGCAGTTTGGTTGTCCCTGAAAGTCGCAATGCAACCAAATGAAAGCGTAAGAAAAAAAGTTTGAACCAGACAGACAAGCGAATGCCGACCTTTTTTGGAGTGGGACGGCTCCGAGATTGAGTTAAAGGACATTTCTTGGACACCACATAGACATTTCACGTGCACTTGTTTTGTTTTACGAAGTTCTCTGCAGTGCTCGCACTGCGTGACCGGACGACCCTTTTTCTTAATTTCGAACAAGGGACGATCGGTGTGTTTACAGGCCGAGGACCGATGTCCCTTTATGCACGTTTCACTGCGGCGACCCAAACCGATTTAATGAGATGTGGGAGAAAAAGGAGATGGAAGTGGGGACCTACCACGCGTACTTCTTATCGCTGACGAGAACCTGTGGGGGAGACGGGCAGGGGTGGGTGCGATGAGCGGGGAGAACGACGATGAGGACATACCATTGTGAGAGCGCTTGTTGGGGGAGTGACAGCAGAGGGATGATGGGTGAGTGCTGCTAGGTTAGGCACGCCCGGACGGAATGGTGGGCAAACGCCCGCAACGTCGAGCGTACGAGCTATGACCTACAGACCATCGAGACGGTGGCTAGAGGGTATTTAAACACCATGCAATAGATGAAGAAAAAAAATTAAAAAAGGACGGTGTTGACGATCGTTGACACGGCCGGACTAGTGCTTTAATCGCCTTGGGGTATGGATTTCCAGCCACTGGATCCAAACAAGGACAATCAGATACAAGGAACGTGACATATGTGACTGTGACTGTGACAGCGGGGTGGCGGAGTGTGACGATGAGTGATTTCTGCCAAAGGTTCGCTTGTGCGGTGGATGCATTGCCCTGCCCCAATCTGCCATGACCACACGGGTACTTTGTCTACTTATGGCCCACCTTCTCAATGCCCCCCTGCTTCCCTCCTTCCCGTCCCAGATATCATCTATACGACACATAGATAGTAGCATAGCCCCCCTGAATGATGACGGCCCGACCTCGGGACTGATCGCGCCTCATTTCGGTTCTCTATTCACCCTCTTCCCTTGAATGTAAACCCAAGCACAGATATCGATATCGCCCCTTCTCTTCCATCCCCACCCTTGGCAAAATAAAATAAAATAATGATTTGGCATAAAACACTAGAGCCCCTCCGCCATTCCAGCCACGGTCTGAATGGATAAGGTCACGTCACTCGTCTCGTTTTTTTCTGCAGAGAAGATCTATCGGAATCCGCCAACCTGCCTCGCCGCACGATCTTCAATCCCCTCCCTTCCGACGCAACGCTGCAGCCTGCTGTACGTGACAGTCTGTCAAAGGCTATACGCCACTGGACGACGCTCCACAAGCGTCTCGTTGATATAGGAACATACATCAGCCTACTATTCCATACTCAGCCCGGTCCTGTATGTACAAACACGAGGCCACAGCGCCAGCACACCAAAGCCAACTCGCCCACTGTGAAATTTACTGCGCAAACATCAATCTATTTAAGAATTAAATTTTCCTGTCAGACATCCCCTGCATGGGAGGCATCATCAAAACAAGCAGCGACAGCGTATCTAAGAATGGGAAAACTTCCAAGTCATGGTTGTCGTGGGTAATAAAGTGAAACGATCCATCGTCCTTGTGGCGCCCCCTTTTTCTGTGTGTGTGGGGGGTGGTGATGGTGTTTCCAGCTCGTTTCACGACGTAGCGTCTGCTTCGGCCGCGCGCTGTTGTCTTCGCGCTTTCTTGGCCGCATTCGCTGCGGCTGCCTTGGCCTTTTTGGCGTCCGCGCGTGCGAGCTTTTCCTCTTCCTCTTTTCTCTTTGCTTCCTCCTCTGCTTTTCGCTTCTCCTCCTCTGCTTTGGCCTTGACCTCCGGTGGGGAGTTTCCCCCCTTGTTTTTCTTTTTCGCTTCCCTTGCCTCTTTCTCCTCCTGTTTGATCCTCTTGATGCGGGGATCCAAACTTAGCGTGAGATCGACCAGGCTGCGCAACCGGGCAGTATCCTCCTTCTTTCGTCGGGCGCGCTCGGACTTGTTTTTCTTCTCCGTGTACCGCTTATCATCACGGCTGTATTCCAAACCCATATGTCAATATCTGCCCATCACACGCGGAAAAGGAAACCACAACCAACCTATCACTTCCCTCGTTCACCTCCTTGTCCAGATATTCAAACGACCGCCAACTATCAAAGTTGTACCAAAAGTCGTAAAACGTTTCCACCTTGTCCTTGGGGTCATCAAACGACCCCAACAACGGTACCGGTGTCTTCTTGCTAAACCGCGCCTCCATCTCGTACACCGGCGCCCACATTTTGAAAAAGAAATCGACATCGTTGGCTTTGTTGCCCTTGAAATCTGTGGCGGTCGGTGCTTCTTCTTCGAGTGCGAGGTAATGGGGATCGACGGAATCAAATTGTCGACGTCGTTCAGGGTGTGTGAGCACGTCGTGTGCTTTTTGGATACATTTGAAAAAGGCATCGTCATTGGTCGTGTGTGATAGACCAGCTTTCTTGTCGGGGTGGTGTTTGAGCACTTTTTTGCGATCTATTGATAGACAGGCACACCAGAGGCGGGGAGAGTGCATGGAGAGGGATGATTAAATCACGATCGGGTGGGGCGAGGGGTATGCGAGAATACGTACGGGCAATTTTGATCTGATCGGGCGTGGCCTTGTAGCGTAGATGGGAGAGCCCAAGAACCTGGTAGTGATCCTGTTTCTATAGACTGGCGTCAGTATCCATCTGAAAATAATATGTGAAGCGAAACAGGCCACGTTGCATTGAAATAAAACGGCGAACGTGGAGTGGAAAGGAAATAAGGTGGCGGGACCAAGTTCAAGGGGGGAAAACGAGAGAGAGCAACAGACCTTCCATTCTTTGGGGTCAAGCAGCAACAATTCGGGTGACTCCTCTTCATCACCGACGCCAAGATCGTCTTCACCGTTCAGCCCGTCCGCGCGAAGGGCTTCGATCCGCAACCGGTCTTGCTCGATCAGCTTGTCATACGCATCAAAGGAGAGGTTGTATAGTGCACGGCGCGCGTGGGCGAGGTAGGCGGATCCAGCGGGAATGAGTTTGCGTTGGACGACGGCTGGTGATGTGAGAGCATTCTGGGGTGAGCAGCAACGGACGAGGTGATCCCATTCAACGATGCGACTCACGAGCAAGTGTCTGGGCGGTCGACGAGTCGGGTGCAGCCCAGTTTTGAGGAAGTGCGGGAAGGACGGTGACACTGGCCATTGCTGAAAGAGAAAATGAATTGCGAGCACAAACCAGGTCTGAGCACTCTTTTTTTTTTTTTGTTTTGTTTTTTCTCCGCCCCGTGTTGTGTCGACCGCCGCCACGCTCGACATGCACGAAAAATGTTATCAGGTAGTCACGTGCAGGAAGTGACCTGAAGAGGCAAGTTCGGTCTTGTCGGTTGTAAGTCGCAAGACGTCGGGTCATTTCCACGGAGATCAAACTCATTTTGTCCCTTTGCCTCAATCGGTGATTCGCGAGACAAGCAGGTTATGTATTGCTTCACACACCCAGACGAGTACGAGACGGGGAACTGCATCTGGATAATTGACGCAACGTGCGTCTTCATCCCCGTCCCAACTCGGAATGCCTCCTCCGCGGTGCCCGAGACTTTACAGAGGTGATACGTAGTGCACAACCTAGCTTTGACCACCATCCAAATACAGGAGTGAGATACACACTGTCGCATGTGCATAGTATTACATGCTACTTCTTCCCCCTCCGTCTCTCCCCGAACCCCTTGGGGGGCCGGGCCGGGCCTTGCCCACTCATCCCCAGCTCCGGCTCCGGCTCAGACGCAGGCCCAAGCGGATCGCGCACGATAACCACCCCCACCCCACCCGAACTCGCATTCCCACTCGTACTTCCTGGCTTCTCCTTCTCACCAAATATCCGACTCCGCGCTTCCTGGTACTGCGCCTCGCGCTCTGCGAGCGTACCCCTCGGCGCCGGGGACGTCCCTCCCGAGCCCGAGCCCGAACCTGAACCTGAGCCCAAGGTAGGTCTGGAGGAGGACGAGGAGAGCGAGGTCGATGATACCGCCGCGGCATTAGCATTGCTGCCACTGTTATTCGGGGATGGTCGTTTGAGGATACGGAGTGTCGGTTGGAGTGCCGCAGGTGGCGGAGGGGGGAAATATTGACTCGTACTCGCAGGTGCAACGATGAGTTGGGGCATGGGTGCTCTCTTGTTACTGAGTCAGATTATCGCGCGAGCATGTGTGCATGTGCAGACGAGTGGGACAGCCGTCCAAATAACAAAAAAGGAGAAAGAAAACCATGTGAACTGGAAGATCAGCACAAACGCATGGCAAGCCGATGGATGTACGGGGAACTCACGCTTCCTCCCAGATTTTGCTACTGTCTTCTTCTCCCTTTCGTTCTTCGGCTTCCCTCTCTTTCCCTCCCGAAAGACCTGGACCCGGACCCGGACGATCGTTCCTAGTCCCACTCCCCCTTTCCCCTTGCTCCTCCTCCTCCTCGTCCTCATCGTCGTCCCAATCATCACGCACGATCTTTGTCTTGACCACCTGCTTCGAACTCGACGTCCGCTTCACAAACGTCGACCCAACGCGTCCACTTCCCTAACAAACCCCCACAATAAGGGAAACAGAAATATCGACAACGTGCCATCCGTCCGAGCCAACAGCGAAACATGTGTGGACATAAGCGACGGTGCAAGACAACAAGACAGATAAGAACGCCCTTACCGGCGGATCCTGATCCCAGCCGCCACTCTCGCTCATCTTTGCCATCGGGGCACGTTTCGACTCTCCAGGAGGCTCCGCTCAAGCCACTGACAGAAATCCAATACGAATACGCGCTGGTCGATGCGATATGAGCGTTAAGCGGCGGGGTGAGTGACATTTTTTGAAAACCGTTGGTCACGTTCGCTGAGTTTGAAGTAGCTACAGTAAATAAAAGGATATGCAACATCGGGTGAGCCCAGGTTCACTCCATTTCAAAGCCTCGAACATATTTTGAAACAAAGCCAATACAAATACACCAACAGAACCGGACGACTCGTTCACCTTGACCTCTTTATTCACTCTGCCCCAGCGAGCTGGGCAACTTCGTACAAGTACGTTCCGAGCACCTTGGTCTGACAAGACTGCCATCAAGAACTGATCAGGACCACGGACACATGCCGCACGTACCCCTTCAATAAAGTTGGATATGTCCAGTTTCTCGTTCGTCGAGCTACATATATCCCAACAGGTCCGCGTGAGCAGCCACGACGGGAATGGAAAAACACGCACTGCGCCCCGTCATCCGCCCGTCCCATCGGGAGCAACAATACGTTCACCCCCAATTTCTCTGCAAACGTGAGCGTCACTGGGATCGACCCTCCCTCGCGCGTATAATCCGGCGACTTGTGCCAAATTGCCTAGTTCACCCCACCGACAAAAACATCTCAGTTCCCAGCCAGCTTCCAAGCGTGGAATAGAAGCGGCAGAGTATCACATGTCAACGTACCTCGATGGCTCTTCGGGCCGCTTCAAAGTTCCAGTGGTTGACGTCCGCGACCCAGGGCTTGCCCCCGTGGAGATACTCGACGTTCATCTTGTTCTTACTATTCAGCTTGGCGAATTCAGACTCAATGTAGGCCGTCACGAGCGGGATGACAGATTCAGGCGTCTGCGGTGGGACGAGGCTGCATCGAATACCGAAATGAAACGAAGTTCAGTCAATCACGAGCACGATCGATCGATGCACGACGTCTGTCACGTGGTATTCATTGTAGGTACGCACCGAAGACTGAATTTGCCGGCCACTTTAGAGGGAATGACGGTCTTGCACCCCGGTTCAGAGAAGGCGCCCTCGATGCCGTGCAGGGAGAGCGATGGGTGGCGCATGCGGCCCATGATCACAGATTCTTTGTGATCCGACAATGCGATCTGGCCATCCGTGAGCGCGAGCCTCGGGCGTGCAGAAGGAATGAAATAACTGCCATACCGATGCACCAGCTGCTTCTGCGACGTCAGCAACGGAATAGTCCATCTTGGTGTACAGTTTGCTAAAAACAGGATTTCATAAACACCTCCATGTCCCCATGCGTCTTTCGAAATGCAAACACAGGGCAAAGGGCGACGCACATTTCGTCCTCGTCTGCTGGGGGTACCATTTCTTCGATACCTGGAATAAGAATGTGACCGTTGTGATCAACGAGTTTGCTCATGAGTTTGATGAGATCCGTCATCGGCTCGTGGACCATGCGTCCAAACAACCCAGAGTGTAGATCTTGACCAGGTCCAGACACGTTGATAGCAAAGTAGGCAATGCCACGAAGACCATAGGTCAACGCAGGCGTACGGGTGTTCAACCAGTAATTGTCCGACTGTGACATGTCATCAAAACGAGTCAGAAGACAGATCAGAAAGCAGGAAGCAAGGAGCATGGTGAACGGTGAAGAGGGGGGAAGTGAGGGAGAGGGAAAGACAACGCACGATGCAAACACAGTCGACGCCCTTGAACCACTCGCCCTCGGCCACCTCCTTCTCGATCAGCTCATCTAAACCCTCACTCCCACTTTCCTCCATACCTTCAAAGCAGAACCGGAGGTTAACAGGGAGCTCGAGACCTTGTGCGTGATGTGCCTCGAGTACGTTCAGCCAGCCCATGATAGGCCCCTTGTCGTCCGTCGACCCACGACCATACAGCTTCCCGTCCTTCTCGACGAGGCTGAACGGATACGTCGCCCATCCGTCCGATTGCAGTGCCTAGTCACAACGAATGCAATCACGCTTAGCGCATCGTCCTCTTCATATCCGGACTGGCGGAGAGAGAACGCACCGGTTGTACGTCATAGTGACCATAGATCAGCACGGTCTTCTTCTTTGGGTCTTCGCCCAGCTTCCCGAGGATGGCAGGGGGCAACCTTAAGGTCCGACCCTGCAACGTTTGTTCTCCGAGCTTCTTGAGCACCGTCGTCACCCCGAGCTCCTTGAGTCGATTCTCGAGCCAGTAACCCATCACGATCGTCTCGTCACGACAGGATGCATCCCCGCTGATACTGTGAAGGTGAACGCAGCGATCAAAGCCAGGTTACGAATATTTGAGATATCGAGTACCTCTTTATCTGGACGGCATCTCCAAGACGCTGAATAAACTTTGCTTGGTGCGCGTCGATGTACTTCACGAAATCCGGGTGGACGGTCATGATGGAGATGCTATGATAATGGTGTCTGCTGCTCGCGCGAGGGTGTGACTACACTGCCAGTTAAGATTGCGCTGTCTCAGCCTGAGGCTCACGAGCTCGCAGGAGTTTACTTTTGGACGATAGTGAGTTGTCAGCTGACAATGGCGGCTTCCCAATCCGATCAGACCTCTGACAGATCCAGAGTGGAACGCTCAAGTCCGACGGACTCCCACAATCACCCGCAGAGGTAATCGGATTTACTATGAGCCCTAGATATTGTGACTGACGCGGCACTACCCGCGTTGACTACAGACTACCGTGGTCACTGGTCTGTTGCTTACCTGCACCCGGAGCTTATGTGTTTCATATCACCCTGGAATGACGATCTGGCAACGGTGCCAGGTTGCTCAATGGTCAGATGGCAATACCTCAACTTATTCGGTCTCCTCCAAATTGATGGCTTTTCAAGAGTTTCGAAAGGATTGTATGTTGTTCGACAGGAGGGTTCACCCTACTTTATCTTTCTTCGCTTGTCTGAATTGTGTCATACACATGTCGGCTCGAATTGTAATTGCAGAAAGTATACATAACGAGCATTCCGGAGGTGACGACGAACAAGCAGTCTGGCCAGCTTTCCTGGATGTCCAAGCTACAGTACATTCACAGGTCTTCGGAAGTTGCATGAGTAAGGGGCTTGAACGAATAGTATACCTCGACCCGGACGAATTCGGGTATAAAGTAGTCGTTGTTGGTCCACCTGAGTTCCACGTTAAACGTGTCTCCGGGGACCAACTCCCCGACCATCAGTCTCAGTCTCCCGTTCTCCTGTTTGGCAGGGGTGAACTCGTCCCATACATCAAAACTAACCCTTGGCAGATCAAGGGCATTACAATTCGGCACCGTCGGAACAGTGAACACGACGTTTGCCCGTCTGATGCGCACCTGAATCTCAGCAGAATTGTTGTCTTGGATTCCTTCGAGCGGTGTGGTCGGTTACTGAGGGGAGCAAGGAATGTGTACTTACGAGGTACAAAGGTACCGGGTTTACAGGCGAAAATGACTCGGCGAGGTATCCAGCATTCAGCATTTCTGTCAGGTCCGCTAGAAACCGCAGCGCGCGAGGCAACAAAACACCTTGATTTCTAGAACAGAGAAGCGCGATATTGGGGAAAGAAACAGGAGGGGCACAGACGAGCGACGATATACATCATATTACAAAGAAAGACTCAGGGTGTATGCTCGTGCACGGACCTTGAGGAAAACGTCATGACAATTTCCAGGAATTATAGGAAATCTAATCCGCTTGCCGCTATAACTCGGAGTTGTGTATCGAACATTATTTCTGGTGACCTTTATACAAGCCCAATACTCTGCCATATCCAAGATGGATCTGGCGACAGCGGAGGAGACTCTGCCCTTAGGCTGGTGAACTACTCGGAGTAGGTGGGGGACCAGAATGACATCGTCAAAGGTGATGTTGGATTGGGAAATATAGCGTCCTTGGGCGTCGGTGGCATCACGATACCATGGCAGGCTTGAAGCCCACTCAAGGTTTTCCAGATGCAGGTAATTGATGGCACTTTCCACTTCTTTTCATTCTTGTTTTTATATTCCCTTTCGTGTTCCCTAAGTTTTGTTCCAATACATGTTTTATTAGATCCCACTCATTGTACTTGACGTCGTTATCCAAAAATTTTATGTACGAATACAACCCTTTTATGTACCCGAAACATGTACCGCTTACAAATACATATGTCCACCCCACTCGCTCAACCACGATCCTCGTCCCCTCCCTTAACTAATAACATGTGCAAAAATCTCGGCCCCAACTAAATGTAATTTTAAACAATGTTTCTGCCGAATTTCGGCCGTACTTGGGGCTCTATGATCAAATTGGCATTGCGGTCCCAGTGCTTAGGCTTACGGGTGCTCGCCCTCGGCTAAGTCAAGCTTCGAACCGAATGCGTCGTGGTGGACATCGTCATGATATCGATGTTTCCAAAGTTGCCATACTGCGCCACGTCGTGTTACATCCTCGAAATAAGTAGGTACTCGCCCTTGCGAACTTGTCTCGGCGCCACTGAGCTTTTTCGAACCGGGGATAAGCTTCGCGAGCAACTCTAGTGGTGTACTGGAATCGGGATCGAT
>JBBPRU010000393.1:0-10304 GCA_038093245.1 Boletus holoroseus
AGGAACACCCGGGTTCGATGGCACGCTGGATTTCCGACCACCGCCAGAGCTGCGAGACACATTGGATCAGCAATTCCTTCATATCCTCAAATTCTTCACTTTTCACCGTTCCACACCTTCAGCGAAGGTTGCACGATTGCTACAGGCCGCATTCTATGGGTGCTCCACCGCACCTCTAAGGCTTCTCTCATCTGCCGGCGTTCGCTCGGCACCAGAAATCAAAGAATGTGATCCGGCCTTTGCCATGTTCCTCAAGTATCTACCTATACTCCCCCAGTATGTTATTCAAGAATGTCCGGGTATCATTGAGGTATTACCTGACCAACACAAGATATTGCGTATAACGGTCCCCGATGTTCTACAAGATCTCCACAGACATACTCTTGCCCAAGAACAGCTAGTTGCATGCCTTCGGTGGTGGACCAGCTGGAAGGACGGTTCGGCACACGACACTACGCAACTCCTGAGCGCGATTACCTTTTGTAGTGCAAATGGATCCGCACTTCCGTTATCCTTAGTAGAGTATTTCATTGGTCCGGGGGGGATCAAAGCGCGTATCCCCTTGGATGGTCCACTCCCTGCATCCCTCATCCCCCTCGATATCACCACGGGGTTCGCTCCCGCGGATCTCGCGAGCCTCGGCTGGCAAGAGTTCACTATCATCGACTGGCTCCGATTCATCTCTCACCCAGAAGTCATGTCAGCCGATCCGAAATACGACTTCACTCGATCAATCGGGTGGGCCGAACGCGTTTTAGGTGTCCTTTCTGGCGCATGGTCGTCATCCTCGGATGCGTTGTATCGTTTAGCGGGCTCGGTATTCAGGGGAAAGAGATATATCCCTACATCTTACGGCCTCCGTTCCCCGGAGGAGTCATTCCTTTCCAGCACAAACATCACTTTTTTCCGGGATCTTGACCTGCCAATCGTTCGGTTCACTGGGAGTTTAGAAATCAAGGGAGATATGGAAGGATTCCTTTCATCTGTTGGCGTCCGAAAACGTGTCCCCCTTCAACTTCTTTTAGATAGGTAAGAAGATACAACCCTCTATTAGTCTCGCCACTCATTCAGTACACTCAGAATGGTAGAAACCGGTACTTGGAGTATATATAACCTCATCGGCTATCTTGTTCAGGTGCAGAATACCCTGACCCCGGACGAATTCTCCAGGTTGGGGGCATTTGAGGCTTTCACTGAGGAAGATGCAAAAGGAGACGTAGGCAAGAGACCTCGGCGTCGTGCTCTCGACCTCTACCCGCCTCTGGACATCTTCCGGCGACTTCAACTACCCGTAATCGACTGGGGTGGGAAGTCGAGGTGGCGGAATGAATCAGACCAAGGTAAACAGTGAACCTCGTTGTAATAGAACATTGTTGATCCCATGCTGTCTAGCCAAACTGTTGTATCGCCTTGGTTTACGTCGTTACCCCCCTCTGGAAACGATCGTGATGCTCTCTGCCACGTCAGACGCCACAGTCAGGGAAACCGCTTTTAAATATTTGTGTGACAACCTTCGGTCGAAATATCCATATTACAATCCAGACAGCTTCCGACATATCGCATTCATACCTGCAGAAAACGAGAGTGGCACTTGTTTGGCAAAGTTGGAAAACGTGCGAAGCTGTTCCCCGTGGTTCTTCCTGTTAACATACTGTTCCAGGTATTTTTGGGTACTCGATGGAAAGAGCTTGGCTTTTCTGTTGTACAGGATAGTTATGGGAAAGCTCCCGTCGCTGAATTAGGTGTACAGCAACATCCACCCACGTCTACACTTCTTCGAATGTTGGAAAGCATGCCACCTACTAATGAAGAGATGGCTCGCCAATGGTTTGAGTGTTTGTTTGAGTGTATCCAAAGTGGGTATTCGTTTTAACTTGCTTTGCATACTACTCCAATACCATTCCAGGCTTTTCGCAACACGAGCTTACCAGACTCTCTGAACTGCCTATAGTTCCAACAAGATCTTCTAGTGGTTGGAAACAGCTAGCTCCCATCCAATGTTACCTGGGTGAAGGTACGAAAGACGAATTTCACACAAAGTTGTTCGTCTTCGTTGATTTCGGTTCCACTGCAAACCTCTTTTTGAGGGCCTGCCGCTCAAAGGACGAGCCGTCTGTGAAAGATATTGCAGAGAGCTTGGTAGAAGATCCCGAGCGGTTCTATAATCTCGCAGGAGGGCGTGAAGGATAGGCGTCCCCGTTCATACTTTTACCTGAGCTACAACTTACCCCGCGGAGACTAGCTTTTTAGCTGAGCTGCGCGACCTTGCCTCTCGGAGGCGCCGCATTCCCAATGTCACGCTCAGCAAGATGATGTCCAAACCAATTTTACTTGGTATCCGTCGCAAGAAAACCACTGATGGAGGGGAATGGGAATATGAGCGCGCCTTGCGGGAACCTGAGGAGATCTTCATTGCTGACGATACGAGTTCCCACCAACTCTTCGGAGACACGGTCTTTGTGGCACCACAGGAAGGGCCAGAAGGTGCGCGTGCGACCTCATCTTTGGCTGTGCCCCACTGAAGTCATGCAACAGACTTCTATGCATCCTTAGGGTGCCGCCGACTGAGCACTATAGTGCAAGAGAAGTATAAAGTATCGAACGAGATGCTGCATACCAACACCTCTACTAACATTCAGTCATTGGTTCTCCAGCGGCTCAAGTTGTTCCTTCGCGGAGACGACCACACCCGGCTTCAAATTCCGATCCCTTGCCTTCCTAGCGCCGAGAATTTCAAAGTCAGGGTCTGCGAGAGGTTGCTTGTGTCCAAAACCCTCACTATTGGGAGCGATGAGACGACGCGAATGGAGGATGCGTGGGCGGCTGCGAAGTGTGATGAAGAGGGGCAGATTGAATTGTGGCTTTCGGGAAACTCGGAACCGGACATGTACGAGTGAGTTGAGACGACTCACATTCTATGGCCTTGTTTCTGGTACTAATTAAGACGGAAAGGATTGCAACGTCTCTGTGTCGACTATTGTTTGGAACGGCGAAGGTCAGCGACACTCTTCTCCTTACGACGATTCTTTCCACACCCCTGGAGGCCTTGAAACGAAGAGGGTACAATGGTCAGTTCTGTATGCCTTCACCGCCAACAGACGACTAACGGGTTTGTGTTGTTTCCGTAGTTGACAATATTCCCAAACAACATGGACAGCAACCAGAGGAACTGACGGAAGTGAACGACAGTCGCTACATACCACCGGTGACGACGACTATCTCTGCAACAAATCACGTATCCGAGCAATCCGCCATAACGGCTGAACCTAGCACTGTTGTTGCAAGCTCCAAGCCCCTCACAAATCACCTCGTGCCTGGTGGCTGTAAGACACTGTCAGGGAATACTCCTTCACCCATGCTGCTGCATCATTCTGTCGACCATGCCTTAAACAATGCTCGCGGTCCGATCCAGAGCTTCATGCGTCGATTTGTTCGGCGTGCACGGCCCTCGGAGACCACCCAAAGTGTTCCATCTCCCCAGCATTCGTGGTAAGCTTGGCCAATAAGCAAGTTCCACATCATTCACCCTCTTTCAGGACTCCACGTCAAGTGATACCTCAGAGTTATATACGTGAGTTTTGCGAGCACTTCTACTGATGTTTATCGATGCGTCTTCAAGGAGCAAATGTAGCCAAGGCAATCAAAGCGTGTAATCCAGAAGGAGGGAAGCTCCTCCATCACCGCAACAAGGTAGAAGAAATCAGGGAGTTCCCCAACGTGGGCTACTGCGACGTATCTGGACAGGTCGGGAAACTGGAATATCGTGGTGAGCTGGAGCTCCCATCGCTATTCACGCTACTTAAGGACAGGGCAGGTAAAATGGGATGTGTGAAGGTCTTTACTACTGAAGGTAACTCGCTTTTCAATGGACACCGGCGATTTTCATAGATTCGAAAGCACTAAACGATGGAAAACTCTTTTGTGTAGATGTTCACGATACTGATGCGTTTATGACCAGCATGCATGATATGCTCGCTCGTTTTGTCAATGTCCTCACCCCTGTTGCTGAGCTATACGACCTCTCGCTGACACTGTTACATGTTTTCTATGATGTTGCCGGAGGGCCTATTGCGTTCAATCGGGACGGAAGCATATTTGTGAACCTGCGATACTTCGAAGCATGGCGTGAGTGCTACCTTACCCAGGTGCCATGGCAGACAGCGCTGACACCGGGCACCCAGACGACCAGGATGTCCAGAAAGGTGACTTGCAGCAAGCCCAAATATCGTGGTGTGTTCCGTTCTCCGTGTATTATTCTCTTCCAGTGTAGATAAGATTGTTGGATCCAGGTTCTTCGCACTCGGCCACGAACTCGCGCATAACCTCATCAAGCAACACAATTCCGAGCATGAATTTTGGTTCTCCGCCATCTACGAAGCACATATCTTGGCGTTTTCACGATTGTTGAGGTACATCCCAGCTTGATACCACTCTAGGTCCTTGGAAGTTGTTTATCATGGTCGGTCACTGGCAGTACGCAAACTACCTCTCCGCTCCCGTATAGACATAAAATCCAGTGCCCAAGCGATCGTCTTTGTTTTGTCACGGCTGTGAGGCCACCACTGTGGGACATGCAGGCCGTTTTCGGGATATACCACGTGTACCTCTGTTACTCCATCTGTTCCATACATTATGATTGCGCGTTCAATCATCCCCTGGAAACAAAACCGAGCCGGAAAAGGAACTTGTCGGTGAGGCCTTGAGGATCGATGCAGTATTTGAGTATACTAGCTCATATGCATAACGTCATACTGGAAATGCATAGGTTGGTGTGAACTTTTGAGCGAGAAGTTTTCATTCCATGCCAACCAAAGAGCAGGCTCATGATAATGCACGAATCTCGCAACAAACGGGTTTTTGGTGGTCCCGAGTCGGAGCCGCGCCGCCAGCAGCAACTCGTCGTTCACTTCAACAGTGGTTCATTATTGAAGTTTCCAAGCGAAGCGTGGGATCCGGAAGCCTCAGGACTCGCATGCGGGAGTGGTTAGAACTTCAATGGTTCAGCGTCAATGTTTCATTACTACAAGTGACCATGTCAGCTGCCAATCTTCCTCCGCCGACACCGAATTATCACTCAAGCATTCTGAAGCATTCTGAGTGGCACTGCCAGTAGTCACGTCGAACAAATTTGCTGACAGCCTGGCTCCCGTAACGCCACTTGGCGACGTTTTGTGCAATCACCCCTTTTGGAGTTCCAGTAATGTGTGAATAGCTCAGGCTATTCTGGGAAACAGGCACGAGGAAACAGCGTGAGTGCCAGTTGTTGCTCTCAGGACGCCGGGATTTCATTCCCAAGTTTGCCACTCGGACAGATCCACCTTCCACACTGATGCGGTGGATTGAGCTGCTTCGAAAGACGAAAAACGTGTCAGCATTAGATGGTAACTTACTAGTCTGGACCGCGTTCCCTTCATTCATAACTGAGGTGTTGTTACAGAATCCTCGAAGTGTGGAAACAAAGAACCCGACGACACTACATTGTCGGATAGACTCTCATCTCATGAAGAGGACGGACGGAAGGGTGAGAAAGGTAAGCTTGGCGGAGCCGATTGCTGTGATCCCTCACACGATACAAAATCTAGAGCCACGCTGCATCGACATCCAGGGAGGTCCAGTAACGTCACTAGTTTTTCTCGTTGACGGAAAACACGTCGTGAGCGGCTGCAAGGATGGGTCAATTCGACGATGGAGGGTGAGCGATTGGCGCGAGATAGGTCCAGTGATGAAGTCCGATGGCTTGGTGAACTCCGTGGCTGCCTCACGGGACGGAAGGTGGATTGCAAGTGGGGGAGTTGATCGCAGGGTGACAATTTGGAACGCGACCAGTCACCAGAAGGTCGGCGAGTCAACCGATCAGTATGAGACTGGCATCACAGCACTGGACATTTCACCAGATTCATCGTACGTTGCAGCCGGATCGGGAGATGGGTCAATGATTGTCTGGTGTTTGAAGGATGGAAAACGTATTACAGGTCCATTGAGACACCCGGAATCGCAGGTTTCTTCTGTCAAGTTTTCTCCAACAGGTGATCGACTTGCCTCAGCATGCACTGGTTGGGACTGCGAGTCAATCCGGATCTGGCACGGCCGTACTGGTGACCAACTAGCATGTCTCTCAGCTGATAACAAACCAACCTACTCACTTGCTTGGTCCCGTGACGGCCAACAGCTGTTCGCTGGGGGACCACGTGGTTCAATCAGATGTTTTGACATCGCGACCCAATCAATCCTATCGAGATTGAGGGACCAGCTTTCCGATTCCGTGACCTCACTTTGCGTCTCCAATAATGATCGATTTCTCGTCGCCGGTTCAGCTTCTGGTTGTTCTCTCAACCTCTGGGATATCAACACGTGTCAACTAATCCACCCCACTCTTTTCCAATCAAGTGAAGTGCTAACTGTAGCCATCTCACCGCACGATCATCATCTCGTTAGTGGAGCAGCGGACAAGACAATCTCCGTCCGGAGCCTCTCTGATATTGTTCCATTGTCCTACTCCTTTCATGTAAGTGTGCTGACGCATTCTGCGATCTCGATTAACTACTATATTCCTCTTCTTAGCGTCTAACACCCTCTCTTAGAAACTCAGAGCCCGTAAGTTGATTCAAATTGGTCTGATTACGCCACACTTTCACTCATAATTATGGTGGCCTTGAAATGTAGTTCACATATATGAGCAAAGCGGTGCATGAAGCATGGAGACACGGGAAACTTGAAAAGGCGGAGGAAATCTTGTCAAAGGAAATCGCAAATCCGGACTACCCAGAGTTTGTCACGTATTCGCTTGCAAACCGTGCTCTTGTTCGGGCGCGACTGCGTAAATGGGATAAAGCGTTGGAGGACGGTCAAACGAAATTGGTAATTTGCACTTCCTCTTCCATGACGAGTTGACTGAACTGGTTGCCCATGGAGTTAAATGATGTTGATATACCGCTGGTAGCTTACGTCGCCAAGGGGTTTGCTCTCTTTGGACAGGGAAACCATCAGGAGGCGACGAAAGCATTCGACTTTGCGCTTCGCAATTGCGATGACGATGCAAGGCCGTTTGTTGAACTCGTCAAGGTAAGATGAGTCATGTTATGTCAACCAATTTTCGAACTCATCACTGCACGCAGTTTGTTATCCTGTTTGAAGTCGGATATTGGGATGAAGTCGAGGTCATCGGTTACGAAACTGACCCCACCGATTCCTTTCTGGACCTCAAATCGATTCGCTCTGCGGTCAAGGTGAGCATGCCTCAACTCACTACAACCAACCCGTTAATCCTCCTGATATTATTTTCAGGCACTGATACTCACTCTCCTCGCTGAACGTTTCATGGCGGAAAAAAACTATGGCAAGGCAATACAGCTTTTGACGAAAGCACAATATCTTGGTCCGTTCACCCAGATTCTGGATACAATGACGGTTTCGCTAGTAAGACACTTGTTGCATTTTCAACATATTTCTGACACTCCTGGAAGATTTTTGGTTGCAATCTCGATAGCCCCCAACGCGCAATCCATCAGCAAAAGTGTAAAGCCTTGTTCGCTTCCGGTCGCATGCGTGAGGCGATGGACTCTCTTCTTGTAGTGCAGAGCGACCTGAAAGAAGAGGTGGGAATGAGAGGGGAAGTATATCAATGGCTCAGTGGTAAGCGTGCACACACCAAGTAAGATCAAACAGTCTGAAAACTTGCGACTAGATTTCAAAATACAATGTCTTGAAGCGTCTGAGGGCCTCGGAGAAGAGGCCATGCACAACAATAGTTACGACGACGCTATCGCTTGGTATTCTGCAGCGTTGGACCTGAATCTAGCATCGCCAGAACACATTTTCTTGAAACGGAGCGAGGCATACGCTGCAAAGGGCTCATGGGAGAAGGCCCTGATGGATGCAAATGAGGTATGTTCTATAATGGCCGTTCGGGATGTACAGATACAATGATGGCTTTCATTCAGATTATTGGGCGGAATGCTTCGCTCTCTCAAGCCTACGAAATGAAACGTCGGGCGCTCCGAAATCTTGAACGATATGACGAGGTTATCAAGACATTGAGCGAGCTACCCGATGGTCGTCAGTATATTCTGTTCCAGCTCCGAAAGATGTCTGTTAAGCTTGGTGTCTTTATAGAACTGCGCCATCAGCATACACACGCAAGAGAGACCATCGACCAAACTGTCAAGGAGACCCTTCACAATGTCCCACTCAGAATGATAGACACCAAGACTGGACATTTGTGCGAGGAAGCACGTTTAAGAAGCGTGTTCGAATGTGACCCTGTCTTTGGGGATCTCATTGTGTCGATGACAGAGTGTATGGACACTGCTCGCATCAAGCGCGTTGTCAAGGAGTTTTTCCAATACGTCATGTTCTCCCACAGATGGCAAGGCAAAGAACCTCTGCGCAGTGATGTCGGTGATCAATCGGTATATAGTCTACCGACGGAAGAAATGCCTACGGTCATCAAGCTACAGACCTTTTGCAGAACCGCCGGTGAGGCTGGGTACCGTTGGGCATGGAGCGATACATGCTGTATCGACCAAACGAACCAACGGGAATTCGAAAAGTCGATCAACTCCATGTTTAGATGGTACCATCATTCTTCCCTCACTTTTGTTTACCTCTGGGACGTTTCGCCTTCGTCACTACCTGGAGGCCTGACACGGAGTGCATGGATCAGACGCGCTTGGACACTACAAGAGTTCCTCGCACCTACCGTCATTCGGTTCTTTAACGCCGATTGGACGCCATATCTCTCTGAACAGCAGGCTAATCACAAAGAATCCAACATGATCATGGGGGAGATAGCGAACGCAGTGGGCGTACCTACAAGCGATCTGCTCTCCTTTCGCCCTAGCTCGGACGACACGCGCTGGAAACTTCATATGGCGTCGAAACGCGACACGACAGTACCAGAAGACTCCGCCTACTGTCTCTTTGGCATCTTTAGCGTCGTCATGTCTGTGATACCCGGCGAGACGCAACCTCAAGCTGTTGGACGGCTGCTCAAGGAGGTCATCACGTGTTCCAAGTCTGGGGATGTCGGTTGTTTAGCTTGGACGGGAGAACCATCCGAGCTGAATAGCTGCCTGCCTACCCAAGTCAAGGCGTACGCCCGGTCATGCCGCACGCCGGTGTCTATCAGGGAAGAGGAGATACAGAGATCGGTGTCAGAGTTGGAGTCATCATTCCAGGGCAAGGACCAGGTGCAAGCACTGGCGCTCTACCATGAGCTGGTCCGTCAGCCCCGAGCGGAATTCACTGGCTGGCGTCTTCGTCTGCCTTGCATTGTGTTTCATGTCGATGCCTTTGACGTGGATCGTAGTTCGGACGCTAATGCATATATCGCGAGAGCCACTGCGCTCGAAGCGACGAGGATCTATACGACAGACAAATTTCGACCAAAGGACCTGTTACTCGTATGCCCGTGGATTCATGAACTCCTCGATCCCGCCCCACCACATGATTATCGAGGTGCCGAGGTAGACTTTGAGCCCACCCCCAGGCGTCACCCTGAAACACGGGCAGAGTCTATCACCGAGGAACTCTACGGGTCGATCCGACCGTCCACGGCAGACAATGATCATGGCATATCAGATCATCTCGATGTCCACTGTGACTATGAGAATTCTGACCTATCCACGTCATCCGGTTTCCTACCCCTCTCACCTTCAGCACCGTTGGACGAGCGCACGAGAGTGCTCAGGTTCGTTGCCTGTCTTAGACAGCCTACGACGGCGCTGTTACTCTCACCCCAACGACCTGGGGTGTACAAGCGGGTTGCGACGGATCATGATATCGTCATACAGTTGTGCAAGGGGGTCGCTCTAGATCTTATCACTGTCAAGGTGGTGGAAGTAATATGAACTAACTTTATACTTCCAACACGAGTACGTAGAGAGCACGATTTGCAGACGCGCTCGACCATGTGAGGGACCTCCAGAATAGGCTGTGGACGATGCATCGATGAGCGAGGCGAGCAGCATTATTGGCGCGAGATAATCCGCCAAACATGTCTTCATCACTGATTGCATATTGAAATCAGGGCTGTGGTGCAAATTTATGCAGGCACCAGGACATGAGAGTTGAATACCAGTCAAGTTCGCCGCGGTCGCAACACAGACCAATATTATTGGAACTTGCCCGCGGTTGCACTACCGAACGCGTCGGAGGCGAGAAACAGGATGAGCCACAGATCTGGGCCTGTTTCACTCTTCGTGTATGCGTGTCATACGACGGAAGAGGGGGGTCGAACAGTATCACTGCTCAAACGTTCACCCTTCAAACCGACTCGGTGGGATGCCCGGACGCTCTCCGGAACG
>JBBPRU010000394.1:0-10302 GCA_038093245.1 Boletus holoroseus
ACATTTGAGCAACAAGAAACAGCGGAGATGAAAGTAAGCGCGTGGACTCGGAGGGACAGGGAGAGACGTACTCATTTGGTATCGAACACTGCGCACGGCCCCGAGATGGTCATCAGATAGAAGCTCCAAGAGAGAAAATACGGGCCAGATCAAGGAACTGACGATCGGACGGAAGTGTTGACCGCCCACCGCTTCGATGGATAATGTCAGTGGGATACTATGGGGGGAGGGATTCTCAGACGTGGCATCCCTGCTCCTAAGTCCTGGAGTTATTGGCCTCCCGATGGAGTAAAGAAAATTCTGTAGTGGGATCACGTTTAACGATACAGTCTGAGCGTCAATCAAATCGTCGCGCTCGAAGGACGTCCTCGACGATCCGCACACCAGGCGCGCGCTCGGAAAAGTGGCGTAGCAGACCGTCCACGGTGCGTGGAAATGCATACAACCTTTCTAGAACGCACGTTCAGTTGGCCAAACACGCGTGCGAGATTCGTTTGGTTATTTCTGTAGCACCGTGCCGGCGGGCGGGACGGATTGAAACAAACGTTTAAAAAGTCTACACTAAACGTTTGATCAAGTGATCGGCTCCGAGGATCACCGCGATCATGGGTAGTCTGAGGTGGCATCAGTACATACCTTTTGAAGCTACCTGGGACCGGCCGATCTCTTTCAGATATCGAGCAGGTTAATTCGACATCAAGCTTTGAACCACTGGCCAGGCCATGGTTACGATCCTGGACGGCACAACGTTTTGATCAGGTCGTCATGTACTCGGCTCTGCCACAATTATGTGCAAGCGGGCTGCTGTGCTTTCAAGGGTTTTAACTCACGGTGAGCGCCACTGGTCGTGCCAACGTAGTGGCTCCATGGCAGTGGCGCAGTTTGACCTTGGGAAAAAGTGCGGCATGGGGCTAGTCGTTCATTGAAGTTGTGGATCTGAGACACGAAAAGAATACCCTGCCGACCAGTATGGTGCGAACACAGTCCAAGTGATAACATGTTTCACTTCTGGTGGGAATGCCACCTGTGGAGGGAGGAGATTTAAGCATCGAGGCGGCGCAGCGCGTGAACGTGCATAGCGTTGCGGTTCATCAATGCGTGTAGTTTCAGCACGTTCGACGACCATCGCTTTCGTCGTGATGCGTGCAGCTATTCGGCTCATTGTTAACGTTCAGCGCCACCTAAATGATACCGGACTCTAAACTCAAGCAGGGACTCATCAATAGTCTCGAGACGTTCTGGGAACGCGGCGCTTAGTTCTCGGGAGTTTCCGCGCTACTAGGAAACATCTGCTTCCCGTGTTTACCCGACTTTCCTATAACTAACTCATCAATTGAACCCACACATTCGTGACTGCGATTCTTTCCAAAAATGGTCGCTATTCAACTTGGAAATTTGCATGTTTTAAGTAAGCGGCATAGTGGTTAAGGAAAATGACATCTACATAATGAGTACTGTATCCAGCCCTACATAAACATCCCGACGTGACAACTTGAAATAAAAGTTAAGACTTGGCTAATCATACAACATCAGGAAAAGTAGCTAGAGTGCAGTAAAATTCCTCAGGGAGATGGCGGGGTCGAACGTTGGAAGCCAGCAGGTCTCTGCAATCCCTGCTCGATGAGGTATGTGCGACGCTGGCCAACAGCTTCGTTCAGCTTATCGAGCATGCCGACGGTTGTCTCCCAGTCAACGCAAGCATCAGTGATACTGACACCGTGCTTCAGGGCATTAGGACCTTCGGGAGGTACGTCTTGACGGCCAGCATTCATGTTTGACTCGATCATGACACCGGTGATGGTCTTATCACCTACAACGAGCTGCGAGCAGATGTCATCTACGACCTTGGGTTGGTTGTTATGGTTCTTTTGCGAGTTGCCGTCTGGTAATAATATGAGTTCACATGTCATCACAGAGAAGGAAAGACATACGGCTACAGTCGATCATGATGCTAGGGTGGCTTTTGGGACGGGCTTTCTCGATCGCTTTAGCGGCTGCCGTGACATGCTCGGATGCGTAGTTGGGGCCTTTGGTGCCTCCGCGGAGGATGACATGAACATCTTGGTTCCCCCGTGTCTTGACGATGGCAGCTAGACCATGTTCGGTCACACCCATGAACGCATGGGGATTAGACGACGATCGCATGGCATCAATAGCGACTGTAACACTAATACAAAGAATATGCGATGAGTATATTAAAACTCAATTATTATTAGCAGTGGGGATCTCACCTTCCGTCGGTACCATTCTTGAAGCCGATTGGGAACGAAACACCAGAAGCGAGTTCTCGATGGAGTTGTGATTCGGTCGTTCTGGCGCCGATGGCACCCCAGGAGGTAACTGTAAAGACGGAAATGGGACGATGTCCAACGGGTGACCAAGATAGAGGTCCACTTACGATCAGCGATGTACTGAGGAGAGATGGTATCGAGGAGCTCCGAACCGACCGGTACACCGAGGTTGGTCAGGTCGCAAAGGAGCTGTCTCGCGGTTCGAAGACCCTTATTGATCTGGAAGGATCCGTCGATGTCCTGGAGGGGTATGACACTATGAGCGAGGCGTCTAAATTGCTAGGCAGAAGGACATACCGGGTCGTTAATCAAGCCTTTCCAGCCGACAGTCGTTCTTGGTTTCTGCAAAAGAGATCAGTTGAAAGAGGGTTGGGGTGGTAGGTGACATACTTCGCTGTCGACGGCAAGTCACGTTGAGTCAGGCACACTCTGATGAATTGAAATGACTCACAAGTAAGCGCGCATGACAATCAATAAGTTCTCCCAAGCGGGGATTTTAGCTTTGAGCAGTTTGGCATACTCAATGGCTTGCTCGGGGGAGTGTATAGAGCAGGGGCCAACGATCACGAGTACCCGCTCGTCCTGGCCGGCAACAATGCGTGCGGCGTTGTAGCGGGCGGAGGCGATGGTGAGTCTGGATGCCTCGGTGGGTGTAATTTCGTGCCTCAGTAATGCAGGCTGGACGAGGGGGTCATACTGGCGAAGGATGTGTGAGTGGTGATCGAGGAGACGGGCATTGACTTACTCCGATGACACGCCTGTCTTGCATGTACTCCTGGAGCTGCTTGTCGTCCTCGGGGAAGGGGGTGATGGTGTAGGAGGACATGGCGGGTGATGGATGAGAGCGAGTAAGGGTGAAGTTGAGTTGGAGCCGAGAAACGGGTGGCCTTTTATACGTTTGTCGATCCAGACTCGACCTTGCGAAAGGAATATCAGACTTTCCTTTCCTGGAAATAAGATTGATACAGGTCTGCATTTCCTAATTGGAAGTAAATTTTGCTTATATAAACACCCAACGGCCAGTTTGATGGAGACCGCCACGCCTGACAGAGTTGTTGTCGCGCTCAATCCAGTGCCCGGCTTCTGTGTAAAATCAAGGGCCACCAACGACGCCCGCATTCACTTAACAGCATCAGACCAGCCTTCTGATGTTCACGTCACAAAGAATCAAAAGATTTTCGTAAACATCGCATGGGATCCGAACATACCTCCCCCCCCTCCTGCAAGCGACGATGCAATATACCATGCAATGCAGGGTCTTGACACCGACGATTCCAATCCAGAGGCTTGGTTCGTCCCCATCGTCCTATCAGACGCCCGCCCAGCCTCTGACAAAGGTCGGTGTTACTCGCCCTCCGTGCACATCGTTCCGGCGGTTTCCTCATAGCATCTTTATCTCCGATGAGGCCTCATTTACTCCATTACTAACCCTTTCTATCAGCGGGCCACCCGGCCGTCGTTTTCGATTGCGTCCTCAACCTATCCATCAAATCTCGCACCATCAAAGACCCCGACTTCAAGAGCTTTATCATCGGTATTCACTTCGCCGTAAACCTCATTTCCGCTCTCACCGCTTAGTACTTCAGAACTTGCCCTCCAACGTATCGAGGCGCAAACAACCTTGATCCTCTCTCGGCAGATTGGCACGCCGAACATAGCCTCCAAAGGCAAGCCGCAGTCCCGGCAGGTGCTCATACCCAGATCGCTGTATCCGCCTGGTCACCCGAATCATGGAGCCCCTCGAACACTCATTCAAGAAATCCCTGTCCGCTCTACTAGCGTGTTTGAAAATGCATCGCCCAAGGCCATCCTCAAGATCAAGTCTGAAACTCAGATTCCCGCATGGTATTGGACGCAACAGGGTTCCAGCATCCGCATGGTCTTTGACGTTCCTGGCGTTGTAAGCAACCCTTCATCGCCTCCAGCGAGATCTGTCTAGGTAATAAACGTCACCTTCCAACGCACAGACACATGCACTCATCCCTGAGTCCACACTCGATGTTGAGCCGAGGCGTGTCCTCCTACACATCCCTGCCTTGTACGACCTTGACCTCAACCTCGACGCCCCCGACTCTGAGCTCTTATCGGTTTTCGGCAAGAACGAGACCACTAATGAAGCTCTCAAGTTGAAACGCATGCGCAGTCTCGATGTCGACAATGCTCGGGCTGAGTGGCGCGTTGCTGATAGAGCGATCGTACTGCTAGCTTGATCTGTAGCACGTTCTTTCACAGCTTCCAAAAAAGCTAAGCTTCATGCCAGAGTTCCAAGGCAGTGTCGCGGGCGTTGATTACCGACTCTGAGCCACTGATCCGAATGGCGACAGTCGGGAGTAGAGAGGTGACATGTGACATGTCGTAAACTGCATGCGCCCCGAGACAGTGTTGCCGCAGAGGTGAGGTTATCTACGAGGTCAAGGTGAGGTGTACCTCGCTTATTGACCTCCAGTCGCAATTCAGCCGTAACGGACTTGCTAGATCGATTGCATCCGCATCTATAAAGATGTAGATGATTCTGATCTGAACACGATTGTCAAGCAAAGGGCTATGGAAAATGGCACATTGTCTCGAGGTTGGGTTCCGCCACTAGCGTGTAAACAAAACGGGGAGTGAAATGGCTGGTTTACTCTTCCGCATCGTTCGCACAGGCTGGCCTATGGATCGCCACACCACCAACAACTGTTGCAAGCGCCGACTCCACGATGCATGCCATCGCGAATCGTTATCTATTGCGCCCAGTTACTGGCTGCTGTAATCTACCGAATCTGTGCGATGAGTCAAGGTAAGTTACCGTACTAAGGTCCTCAGAGGACCTTACCGTGGATTCCCGAGGTAAAACTCCGCTCGCACCTCAGACCATCCATGTGGTGTCGTTTCCACCATCATTGCCCTTCCTTATGGTTTAATCTCCTTGAGAAGTGCACTCATCTCGCTTCTGGAGGACGCAGATCAGCAGATGCCCGGCGTGAACGGCCGTTGAATCATGCCGAACAACACGTAAGTAGTGTGCAAGCAATAGTATTGTTTGTTTGTGTCGCGGGCTTGGCGAAAATCACAAATCGGATTCAGAGCTGTCCTGATCTGAAATACATGACATGACAGAACCCCGTGTTTATCAGTGCCACACGGCGAAGCTCTTTACCCGGACATGTTCTTGGCCCCGATTGGGCGGGGTATTGGCTATTGTTCATGCTTGTGGTGTGACGAATGTCTAGGTGGGTCCCTCACATGCGCTGCTACCGACGACGAGGTTGTCATTTCTCTTCCTGACAAACGCTGGTACATATGCGCTTTGAAGAGCTCTGAAGTGTCTACGACACTCCAAACGGTGAACCGCGGGACGGGCTCGACCGACATGGCCGTGATTCCTTGGAAACGTTCGAACTTGTAATTCCGTTCGATGGGCTCACACCTTTAAAGGGAGGACATGGCCAAAGGGTGAAACAGAGAACGAACCTACTCCACTGGCGGTTGGCAACAGAAGCACCTTTCGGAGGGTATGGAAGTAGGACCGCACAACTTGTAACATGTGTGATCCTCGACCGCCTAGGACTTGTTCGCGCTTGGCGGAACTTGCCATGCTGGGATTCACCAGACGGAAAGAGATCGAACGCATGGTGCGTTGCTGTCCAAGCATGTATGGTCTTGGCGATCCCTCTCTAGTGAGCGTACCGTTTTCGTTCATGAAAAGTCCTGAAAGAGGGATGGTGCCGGTGATGCGACGAGGGAAGCAAGTGAACACCCGAGCGAAGAGTCATGTGAACGCGCGCTCGTATCGAACGTTTGAGATCCCCCTCGCTGCGGTTGTTGATAACGTGGGTTGTCGTCAAATAGTGGCTTGGTTGTCTGCTCCAACTTTGTCATGGTCAGGCACAACATTTGATCGCTACTGCACCGCTGTCCCACTCTCAATGCGGCTTCGTTTCCTTCCCCCCGTTACCCCATGCGGGGCTCTGGCTGTTTCGACTTCGGCTGCCATACGGTGGTCGTCGAAACCCTCGACTGACACACTACATGATCCATATGTTGACCGCCGACTGTGCGGGAGAACAAGGCCGCTCCCTAGGGTTTATTTTCGCCTGCGCCCCAAGACTGACCAGTGCCGGTAGCCGCGAAGCTCCCAAGGTGGCTCTTTCACATACTGTCGTTCTCGCATGGAGGGGCAAATCGCCATCACGAAAGAGGAAACAAGTGAGGATGGATGTATCGAGCCCGGGTACACGGAACAACGAGAATGCGGGGTGTACAAAGTGTCAGAGAACGAGGTACCTGTCAAGCGCCGGCATCCGAGGAGTCAGATCTTCATGAAAGCGTCCAGCATTTCTGCAAAGTCTGCAACAACAAATCAAGAACACGAAAGACCTTTTTTTTCCTCGCAAGATAACGGCATACCTTGACATGATTGCTTGGTCTGTTTGAGAGCCTCGAGTTGGCTCTCTTCGAGGTTCTGGGTGAGCTCGACCGTCTCCTGGTGTTTTCTGACAGACAGCGCCTAGAAAACAGGTAAACGTGAAGAGAAACGCAAAGCTGTGTTTATGTATCCGTCGTGAATCGGTAAAGAGATACAGACCACGAGCGTTTTCTGTGCTTCGACGATCTTGACGATGACCTCCCGTTTCTTGTCCTCGATGGCGGCGTATTTCAAAAGAAATTCTTGGTACATCTCTTGCCTGACCGTCACACGCTCGCAAATAACGGTCATAATAGTGGACGCTCTCCTCACATGTCACTCATGATCCCTTTGACTTCGTCTTGCTTTCGATCGACCTGTTCGAGATGATCGAGTGAATTAAAAGAAAACACACACACGACGGCGAGCGGACGTGTTGGTCGAGTTCGGCCTGTGCCGCCTTGAGAAACTTTCTCTCCTTTTCTCGTTTCTGTTTCTGCCACGTCACTGTAACGGCGAGGATGCCCGCATACAAGTCAACGATGGCATATATGCATACAGGAAGCGATTTAGCGATGTATATCTGTCACATGCACCTTTGAATTCCGCAACGGCCTTGGCGTACACGCTGGACGTCGATACGGGGATAAATCAGTCGCGTTTTGCAGTGGTGTTGGATATGTATATGTAAGACACGTACTCGAGCTCCCGATCATCGCTGTCGAGTATCTTGCTGTGTTGTGACAGAACGTCGTCGTCGTCATTCGTGAGGTTCACCGAACGAGAAGCTTTATACGGCATTTTCTGCGGCTCAGTGAGAAGTGGCAAGTAGAAAAGTTGAGTCAGATGCAAGTCGGATGGAGAGATTTCGCCAGACGCGCCGATCACGTGGTAACGTGCAGGAGAGTGACTTAGGTTGCATTGACGAGTCTCGGCGCGACAACACAAAATCTAGACACCACGAGCAAGCTATGAGGAGGCGTCAACGCATCGAGCGCCCGAAACATCTCCAAGATCCCAGCACTCCCCTCGACACCCGCCAACTCCACTTTTTGCCAGGGCAACCACACCATCACATTGTTCCCTTCCTCGAACCGGTCGGCGCTGCTCACAGCGGACCTCCCACCGTTCGTGGGCGTAAAGTTGAACAGTACGACATAGGTGCCCAACGTCAGATCTCCGCTTGTAAGCTGGTGTCGTCGTATGAGACGACAGAGCGCGAGTCCGGAACGGGGACCGGCCGTGAAACGCGATCGTTCAGACACTTTGGCGAGGTCGAGAACGCTCAGAATGCGAAGCTGCATGTCTGACGCAAAATTGGACCCAGATTCGATTTTCTGTTCCATCTGGCGTCTCCATAGCACAAAGTCTGTGTTTGCGCATGATATCCGATGTTGAAAGCGTTCCGCCAAGCCACCCCTGCGTCGATGGGATGAGATGGAGCTGCCAAGGAAGCCACTGACGACGACGTACCGAACAAACTTGGGGTTTTTGCCGCGGGAACGCTTGTCTGGGCTCACCATCACACCCCGTTGGAGCTCGCGATCGGTCGACGAGGTGAAATTATGCCCGTGTTGCTGAATGAACAACGACAGTAGTTCTGCACCCGCGCCTTCTTTGGTCGGATCGGTGGCCTGGGCAACATTCGTCGTGAGGATCGTCTTCATGTGTTTCTTTGGCGATGCGGAAAGGTACTCCGGGAGAGGTGGTGGTGGTGCAAGGGGTTTGAGGGGCACAGACGGTTTGCTCGACGACGAGATAGGCAGCGGAGGAGGCTTGAGAATCGATCTGGGTTTCTCGGAAGGCGCGGGTGGTGGTAGCTTCTGCGCTGGTTGAAGCGAACTCGAACCAGCTCCCGCCGTCTTACTTGACGGCTCGACTTTAGTCGTCTGTAACGACGTAGCGACAGGAAGAAACACAGGCGGCCTCAGCGCCTTGAGAGGAGGCAGCGCATTATTTGCCTTTACCACACGGGAAGGGTGCGCAAGCGATGAAGTCTTCAATTGCCGCTTGGGCACAGGCGGTTTGCTTGGGCCGGCCTCGAGCCCTCTGGGCACATCAACATCCATGAACGGGTTCCGTGGTTGTTCATGGGTCGTAACAGAGACAGGTTTCTTCCTGGGTGGACCTTTGGGCAGCGCAATGGACTTGACGGGTGATGGGGGTACGTCGTCGAACGCGGAGACAAACTTGGTGATGCTCTCAGGTGGCTTGTAGCGCGACGTTGGCTTCGGTTTTCGAAAGCCATCGGGCCCTTGTAATCGTGGTTTCTTTGCAGGACGTTCCATATTATAAGCGTCAGAATGATAATGGGGTTCCCACCGTGTCTCGTGTCTGGCGGTCAGCTGGGGGCAAGCCATACCTCACGTGCATAAAAGATGAACCCCTGAGTCAGCTTGGGCCTTTTACCTTCTCCTCACCATGGTGGCCCTGACTGACGCCGATAAACGCGAGATTGGCCAGGTAGAGTGTTTCGTCCAATGGCTAGCACCACGTAAGTTGACTAAACAATTGAAAGCACTTTGTCTTTGGCTTTCATGGTCACGAAATCAGCGAGGATGCAAAGACCCTCATCCGCGATTATCATGTCGGGCAAGTCTTCCCATAAACACAGATCGCCTCCCCACTAAATCGGTCCCGACATAGTAACATTATCCTCATGAAGAGAAACGTCCAAAGTAACTCACACTGCCCTTGTTGCTTATCGCTTGACTGGGCCCAACACTACAGGTATAAAGCAGGTCCATGGGCTTGTCAAGAGTATGCAGCAGTTTGCGAAGGAGTGCGGTCATACCCGACCTCTCATGATTGGGATCGATCAAGAGAATGGTCAGTACATCATCCTATATTAACCTCTACTCATGCACCACGCTCTCATAGGGCTCGTGTCTGCGTTTAGCTCCACCCACAGTTACACCGCCGGGACCCAATTGTAAGTTCTGATGCGTGCGATCGGCAAGTCTGAACTGAGAGTCACTAGCCCAGGGGCGATGGCACTTGCTGCGACGGGCGACCTAGGGATTGCAAAGATGTGTTCGTTTGCCACAGCGAGGGAGATGAAGCTTGCTGGGATCAACTGGGCATACAGTCCCGTTGCGGACGTGAACTCGGACCATCGTAATCCAGTGATTGGTAAGCTGGTCTGGTTTACGTTGTGATTATCGCCCAACATGACACATGCAGGGGTTCGTTCGTTCGGCGATGGTAAGCACTGCTGTGGGGGAGTACGAATGATTTCCATCCGGACTTATCATATGATCACTCAGATCCACGGGAAGTTGCAAAGTACGTGATGGCAGTGAGCAGTGGTCTCACGGAGGGTGGTGTCGCGCCATCTGGAAAGCATTTTCCAGGCCATGGGGACACGCACGTGGATTCGCATATTGCACTGCCGGTAATCAAGAAAACCGAGCGCGAGCTACGCGAGACGGAGTTGGTTCCCTTCTGCGCGCTGATCGAATCAGGGATTGCCACGATCATGACAGGTCACATGGCACTCCCGTTGGTGGTGGGGGAAGATGACAAGGAGACGCCGTGCTCGTGCTCCCGAACGGTGACGACAGGGTTGCTTCGAGATGAACTGGGATTCAAGGGGGTGGTCGTGACGGATTGCCTGGAAATGGA
>JBBPRU010000395.1:0-10282 GCA_038093245.1 Boletus holoroseus
CCAGTTGCTTGGATATTGCAATCTTGCTGACAGCATCTTGCAGCAGAAACTCCTTCATCCGGTCAAGGATGTACATATCTTCCTTCTCGAGGAAATCATCGTCGGCTACCATAGCTTTGAATGTGTTGAGCACCCTAAAACAGACTCGTGAAGAGCAGGCCCGAAGAAAACAAAAAGAGCGAACCTCATCTGGATGATGTGTTGCTTGAGTTTCTTCCACTCCTCCAACTCTGTAGGAGCTAGGTTATTAGGTGGTTGGATGTAGAAGCGTCGGACAAGGAGATCGAAAAGCTCGTGTAGCGTTGTGAATGACTTGTATGTCATCAAGAATGTCTTGATGAAGGTCGGGTCTGATCAACAGGTCACTGGGAAGGTCTGTCGTGCTACCGCGAGGTACATACCACCAGTTTCATGCGACGTGAGGCGTTCCACAAGAGCGGGGACTGTACCAGCACGAATGCTACCATCTACATCGATAGTCATTTCACTCTTGGTGTAGTCCGGTCGCAGATACCACGGCTTTGTACTGACGATGTGCTCGGGAGCGTCGTCGCCGAAAATCTTCTTTATCTTCTGCGCATTGGTAGCAGTCCGAGTTACAGTCGCTGTGATACCTTGTCATCAAAGATGAGGACAGAGCGCTGAAAGGACCCACATTCATCATCACCCAATGACATCGTTTCGCTCCTGACTGATCCTTCCCTAATCCGTTCTGATGGAACCAGAGTATGCACTGACAGAGTATAATCACTCGATGTGGCAATCCGCGTAGAATCGGGCCTGGAAAGATCCTCGAGAGTGATCGTGTTGTCAGACATTTGAGATTGGCTGCGGATCGATGGAATACGGTCAGGTTGGACTGTCCCGATCCTGCTTCCTGGAGCGCCAAATGCCACCTCAATATCAACGATATCTTCACTCTCCGGGTCGGCGGGGTTGAGGACCGACATGGGCCGCACATCATAATGACTATCCATGATGCTTAACCGCGATACTCGCCACTCGATTGCGCCCTTGTAGTCTCCTTCAGCAACATCCGCTTGATCATGTCCCACGGAGAGCAAGGCGTCCAGGGTCTGTAGAAGGAACTGGAGGTTCGACTTAATCGATGCAGCTATTGCATCCAAATAGTCGTAAAGATCGTCCCCGGAGGCTACCCTGCTTGAGGGCTGACGGATGTGCTGGGTCGTCAGAAGTAAGATTGATGCGTCGTCATAAAGGGCTTGTACGGCCGACTCCAAAGTACGACTTAACAGCCGTGCTCTATCCACTGTCTGGGCGTACAATGCGTTATCTTCCTCAGCTGCGGATTCCGAGAAAAATCCATCGATATCGATATGGCGAGCGATATGAAGATTGGACACAAACAGCAGGAGCGTCAAAAGCCCCGTGAGAACGTCCCGACTAGCCATCCATACACTTCGTTCTGTCCCATAGACTAAGTGCCAGGAACGACAAACATACCGAACGATACTCACGAGATTCATTAACCCGGTTTCTCAAAGCGGTGTGGAGGCTTCCGAACTTCGCTTGCGCGGACACCATGCGTGTCTTGAATTCCGAAAATGCATCCGAGCTGAGGACGGTCTGAGGAAACTCTTCGGTGTCATCCATAGGAACCCAGCCAAATCCCTTCCACGTTCCACCATAGCCAGCTCCGACTAGTCCAAGTCCAACGTGAACCACAGAAAACGAACCTCGTACTCGTTTAGCGCCGACTGTTACTTGTTGTTCGCTGTGATATCTCTGGACTTCAACGACAAAAGCCACGATAGCTCTATCGAGCTCCTCTGCATCACTCTCGATGCGAGATGCGGTTTCCTGTGCGGCGGGACCTGAATCGTATTCCATGGCACGTGCTGAGAGGACTAATTTGGATAATGTCGCCGTGACCTTGCGTTGAGCGGGTTTAAGGAGTGTTTGCGCAGCGGTGGTCCCACGTCGGTCCCGGGCATCCCGTGGGATGAGCTGGCTTGGTATATGACCGGATGGTGGTGCGGAGATATAAAGGAGGTTGCGGACAGCGACTACAACCGTTCTGATAAGGTCGTCAAGTGCTTGCGCGTGTTCAGGTCGACGAGAAACCCCACTAAGTGACTGGTTCTTCTGAACAATGGACACAATAGCATTCCGGGCAATATGCGATAGGTCGGAAACCAACTCCGGTGGAGGAGGCGCAAGGGACTGCTGCAGGGACTGGGCGATTCTCTCGGAAGCAGTAAGCTCCAAGGCAGAATTGCTTTGGACCTCCTGAGCTTGCTCGTCCTGCTGACCATTCTGGGAAGTTCGGCTCGTGGAAGGGGAGTTGTCAGGATCCGAGGAATAGACCGCGGAGTCGTCCGAGTCACTAATGGGTTCAGAAATGCTTTGACTGCGCTCCCGCACCATGCGGTCCTGCTGCGCCGCAGAGTCCGACCGCGAACGGGTGACCTGATCTGGTTCGTCACGACCACTAAATAATTCCGAGGAGGCCGTAGAGGAACCAGTGAGGGCACGAGCGCGGCCCTTCCTGGCCGAAACCTCGGTCTCCGGGAGCGTCCAGCTCACTTGGCCGGTCTGCTTATTCAGGTAGAAGTACGACATGCCGTCGTCGGCGAGCCGTCTGGTCCAAGGTTCCGGGGTGCCCGACTGTTTAGGTACACCAAAGCCAGCTAAGGTAGTCTCCGCTAGCGCACCAAAACCCAGTCCGGAACTGGTCCCGGCACGAGCGCTAGATTGTGAAACGGTCAAGCCAGCGAGATCGCCGTCAGAAGTGTCATCGATGTCAAGAGGCAAATCACGAGAATGTTGACCTGTTTGCGTGTTAACGTAGTAGATCTATTGCAGTCATTAATCATCACTGTATGGTTGAAACCAGGGATGGAGTAACTTGCCTGGCCGTCCTGTGTAACTCGGGGCAACCAAAAGTCATTTGACATTGCTTCTCCTTCTGCGATGGCGTGCCCAAGCTCGAGAAATCCATTCGAACGGTCGACCAGCTCGCCTGCGCTCCACTCGGCTTCCGAAGCATAGTGGTCCTGAACGATTTCTCCGCGAAGATGGCCACTCCTTTCCTGCGAGTCTTGCGAGGTGTCCCGTGACTGTTGAAATTGCGAGTGCTGAAACGCTTGCTGTTCGTAGTGGGACAGGGCGAGTTCCGCCTCCTCGTCGGAGATTATGGTGACATAGTTTGACGGGAACCAACCCCGCTCCTCGCCGAGAAGTCCATCCCACCAGCCAGATTCCAGCCGGGTTAAGACCTCTATGATATCGCCCTTGCGAAAGGACAGGGATGAGGTGTCGTTTGTCTGATAATCATATAGTGCACGACAGAAGAACGTGGTGATATATTGCTCTTCGGGGACCTCTTCCGGACTAACACCGTTCTGGTAAGTTAGACCACCATAAGCGACACCGAGTGTAGCCATAGATAGCCTATAGAAGAACGACGGATGTTTCCAAGATGCAAGTGGAACGTTGAGGGCGACGAAGACGAGGGGAGAGAACTTGGCAGCGTAACTTCATGGATCAAGTCTTCGCAGCTGCGTTCTCTCTCTCACTGGCATGTTACGTAATCAACCCAGCCGTCGCTACCAATGCCTGCCACGTCGGCCTATCACTCCATTTCATAATCGCATCCTATTACTTGTGGTTGGACAATTTTATTCTGTTTCTGTTGGTAGGGAGAAAGGTCACTTTCGCACGCACCAAGGCAGAGATCTGAATAAATTTCCTGCCCAAAAATTTTGCCAAATGCGCAGGGCTTGTGAGATCTCAGATGTGGTTAGAGAGACCGTGACAAGCATGTTCGATAGGGGTGTTACGCTGGCGGCATGCATTCCAAAGTCCGCCAGCAGTCGAAACGAGGATTCGTGGGGAAAAGTGCGGACATTCAACACGGCTTTACTTGCCACGCATGGTGATGGATGGCTAGCTAATGTGTAGCCAAAATATCGATTAAATTAAATAATTAATTGCGCACAGAGCAAGCTTGTGGATCAGAGATGCCGGATAACAAAAATTGTGTTGTAGAGTTATTCGAGAACTGGGAAAAGTTGTGCATGTCGTGTCCAACCATTAGTACGAGCGCTGCAATGAACTTATCAGGATCGCCATCATCGCTTCAGCGTCCTCTGCTTCTCTGCGAACTGCACGATCTTTCTGTCGACAAACATTCCCTTGCGCTCTCGCACGGCATCCATATATTCTTTGGCTACGTTCGACCGGTCCGCTTTCTCACCAAGATCTTCTAGTTCCTCCTCTGTTGTGGGGACCCAAAATGGATCTTGATCGAGCATTTCATAACTACCCCCCTCCATTCAGCACCGATCTCACATGGATTACGCCAATCATGACCTACCCGCTAAAAATCAGTTGAGGGCTTGCTGCGCCGGATGTTCTTTTTCTTATATCTTGGATCCCCGTCAATCATCCAGATACTTTCAGTCGAAAACTCGCGTACCGTCTGCAAAGCCGAAACTTTCCACCACAGGCAGCAGCGCGGAGACGGTAAAATAGGTTGTCCCCTCTTTCATCTCCTCGCCTACAATTCGGCCCCGTCGTTTTGCCACCACGCCATACACTTTCCCGAGGACGTCCGCTGATAGCAACGGATGAGTCAGCATCCAACCAGGTACTGGTAACTTACTAGATGTTTGGATATCACACGAGTACATTGCCAACTTAAGCCTTGGCGACCAGTCCAACAGGGCGTTCCTGCAGGCATCTCTCACGGCTGAGATCACTGATCCCGTCACTTGCGTTAATCTATTCTGGACTACTCCAAGTCCCCGTGAGCCACCAATTTCACTTCATCCGAGATAAGTACTTACCGATCTCCTTTTCCAAACCTGTAGCGTCGACATGAATGTCCTCGACGAAGTAAGCAACTCCTTCAACAGGCTCTGCGCATAGCGGACCCTGAAAGGTTGCAAGCTGAAACCCTGTCTCGATATGACCGGTGAAATCAGAATCTTTGTCTAATCCATACTCTGTACGGGATGCGTCTAGAATTTGATCCGGCATCAAGCGTCGTTCCAACCTGCGGGGACGGTTACCACATCATGTCGCAAGATCATGAAAGTAACGCACGATGTGGGAATGACGTCTTTACGGGCATCAATTAGAAGACAACCTCCAGCGCCCTGAGGACCAAATGCCCAAATCCTATCAACAATATTTACCCATTCGCCTCCTGCTTCAGTACACTTCTCCCTCAGGGCAACCCAGAACTGCTCTGGTTTGACACTTGGAACGTGCACCAAGTTTCCCTGCACCTCGGGGCGGTCCCCCTCGGTGACGGCATTAATATCCCCTTCAGAAGCCCGGTCCGTGGATTTGCGTTCTTGTAGCAATAATCTAAGCGTTGACAGATTTTGCTGAATAAAAAGGAGAATACTGTCCGGCAAAGGTGCCGACCGGAGAGTGAAGGTAACGATATTTTGAGAACTTCCCCCCTTTATGGTTCCGCGAACGGCATTGGGTGCCTTGGGAGGTGCCATATCTGGAAGAGTTTGGTAACAGCAATGGGTACGAGGACGTCACGGGCTTACCTGGAGCCTTGACGGCGGTCTCACGGAAGGGGACGATGGGTTTAGAAGCTTGAATCCCCACTCGCGCAAAACGCTCACGCAGGTCCTTTAGACATCTCTGTAGAGATTACTGCATGTGTGAAGGCAGGAGATGAACACAAGGCGCAGGCGCACCTCTAAGTGTAATTCCCCGGCTGTGAGAATAACGTGCTCGCCGGTTTGTTGCTGGAAAGTCTCCACACATGGATCTGCCTGTGCCAACAGGGAAAGCCCAGTGACCAACTTGGGCATGTCAGCAAGATTCTCGGGCTCCAGCACGACGCGTACAATAGGGAGTGTCTAGAGCGCGCGAAGTTAGTCCAGGTGAACAGAATTAATACGCCCAGGATAATACCATTCGATTGGCACCCCCGAGATTGATAAGGCACTCCTGGTCCTGTTGAGGACTGCTATCTTGAACAATTCCAGCTTCACCGGGGGAACAGAGAGTCGCGTTTCTCCAGACTTTGCCCACCAACCCCCTAATCGCGAAGGTATTTCCAGCTCTGACGCTAGCGACTGGCTGTAACTCACGTCCCATCATAACGTACAGACCTTCTACCTCTGCGACCACAAGGTTATTAACATTCGCGGGATGGTCGGGCGATAAAGTGACGCTGTATTTGGGTAAGACGCAATATATTTTTGTTCCAGTCTTGATGGTCCCGGAGTACAGGCGAGCAAAGCCTAAGAGAGTCTCGTCATTGGCCACGGGGAGCGTTTCCTGAGCGTCAGCGGCATCTTCAGGGGTCTTGGTGATCGCTAAACTCCCTAAATCATTTAACGCTCCCTCCTTGCGCGCCTCTTTCGCCGCTTTTCCTCGCATGCGTAGTTCCTCTGCTGTTAGAGGTCTGACTTTGTTTTCAGGTAGTTCTTTCCTAGGAACGGCAAACATCTTGCTGACATACGCCGTGACATATGCGCCAGCCCCCGAGCTAGAAGAGTAGAGATCCCGCTCTAATTTATTTTTGGGTTGGATTTCCTGATCGAAGACGTTCGGATACAGCATCCGAGGTAGGCGAACTGCTTGAGCAGCGGGAGGTGAAGGGACAATGTCAATAACACTTTGAATTACACAAGTCGAAAGTGATAGCCATTGGTTGAAAATGAGGGAGAGCAGTTGTCGACTATCCTTCGAACGGAGATCACGAGGTAGAAGCTTCAGATTCAGCGTGGACACAATCTTGGCCACTTTCTCAGCATTCCTACAACCGTGTCAAATATTGCTAGTCTCAGAGGGTTGAATACTGACGGGTTCAAGACGACAGCATCATAGACCGCCCATAGGTTTTCCAACACAAAATGCACGAAAAGAGGTTTCAAGGAGCGCCCTCGCAGATGCTTGTAGCTGATAACTCTTTTCGTCTTCGGATCCAAGTAAAAATCCCCCCACAGGACACGTCGCAGGTTAGCTTCCTGGAATCCGAGCTTGGCGGAGTAGAGCTGGGCGAACTTCCCCACACGGAATCCCCACCCATCTATGGCGGATGCAAAAACAACATTTCCACGTTCCGGTGCAAAATATATGTCTTCATCATCTTTCTCTTTGAAGTTGTCCTCTTCATTTGCTGTAGCCTCTCCCTCATCTGCGTACCGATCTTTCTTCGCAGCAAGTCGGCGGTCGCGTTCTTCCCTCCAGCGTAGATCGTCCTCCATGCGTTCACCAGCAAAAAATTCACCCATCACCACGTTGACCTGTTCGATAAGCCGCGCAAGATGGTGATATGCTTCGATCGGAGCAAGCTTCAGCTCGGTAATCAATCTGTCCAACTTATTAATTACGAGGATCGGACGTAAATTGTCCTGCCATGCTTGTCTGAGCACGGCGATGGTCTGTAGGCGATTACTATGTAAGGGGGTTCTAGTCTGCAGACACAGGAACTCACCTGCGTGCAAACTCCCTCGACCACGTCCACAAGCACTAGCGCTCCGTCACATAACCGGGATGCGGTAGACACTTCGGTAGAGAAATCTACGTGCCCAGGGGTATCAATCATGTTAATAATATAAGTTTTTGGAGGGGTTCCTGTAGATGCCTGTCAAGATACTTTCCTTTTCATTGGACCATATGCATACCGTCATCGCGTTCCTTGGATTGAAACTTGAGTGAAACAACACTGCTTTCCATCGTGATACCGCGCTCAATCTCATCTTCGCGACTATCCAGATACCGCAGCTTTCCGGCCATCTTGGGCGATATGATGTTGTTTGCTGCTAGAAGTGCGTCCATTAGCGTGGTCTTTCCATGGTCTACGTGACCAAGCGTTGTGATGATCCTAACGTTAACCGGGTCGGGGGCTACGGGACTCGGCTGGCTGCTTGTCATCGGGGTATTGTCCAGTTCGATGTTTCTGTGCCCATGCAAACTGCCGAGTTATCTTGGTCAAATAAATGACTCGGGTCTCGGGTCCGCCTGCCGATCACACTGGCACCCCGCCATTACATAATAATCTAGGTACGACTACGCTTTGGAGCTACTTTCTTGATGAGAATGTGCCAGTAATGCGCCATAGCAAATACAACTATCCAAAGTGTACACGTATGTGCAAGGGCTCATCGAATGAGTTCTAAAAATCTGGTTGCCAGATTCATACCAGCGCATTGTGGGAATGTCCTACTACTCACCACATACCTCCGCAGAGCCGTTCATGATCTTAACACGGCTTCTAAGCTCTCTCTGAGGGTATCATCCAGCCCCTTCCCGATCAAGATTAGTTTTCCAGAGTCGGGAATTCCAATCACGTCCTGTGCTTCCACCGGCGTAATCTCGTACATGTTTTGTACTCCTTGAAGCATGAATTCTTCGCCGGTCTGCAGGATGAACAGTCCCTTGCAACGTAGCACCCTGAGGCTCGTGTTATGATCCGTGTGGTCTCCCCCCGTGGGCTCGTCGTGTCGCCAAAGCAGCTCTTGGATCCAATGCTCGAGTTTGGTGAGCTGATGGGGTGTTAGAGGTGGGATGAACAACTGAAAGCTGGATATTCCACGGAGTTCGTAGTGCGTAGCGGAGCCCTGATGAGTATGGTCATGACGGTCATCGGGGGCATCACCACATTGGTGAGGTTGATAGGTGGCATTTTGTAGTTGTTTCGCTCCTGCGTAGGCATCGATGTTGATGATATGGGCTAAATCGATATTTGCTTGTACCGTCCGATGAATGGGTGCTGATGGATTGACCTTGTGAATCATTCCTTCGGTCGCAGTGAGTTTGTCATCGGATACGAGGTCGGCCTTGTTTAAGAGAACCACATCCGAGCACGCTATTTGTCTGTACCATGGAAATGTTACCATCGGTATGGTCACCGTGGAAACTAGCACACCTGAGGCTCTCGCCAATACCATCAACTGAATGGTCTTCCTCCATTTGCTGATTAGCCATTAGATCAGAAGTCAAGCTTGCCATGGATTCATGTTCTTGATTACCTGTTGGCCAAAAGCTGCATCTACCACGCAGACCACACCATCCAGGGATATTTGCTTGCTAAGTCCCTCAGAGTATTCTTCGTTTAGCCAAAACATGGACGCAATAGGACCTATTATTATCGAAGTTCGACTGGATTTGCAACGCAGATGACAATGATGATCCTCACCGGGGTCAGCAAGTCCGGTGGTCTCGAGTATGATATGGTCAAATCCACCCTTTCGTTTCATCAGTTTCTCGATAGCAGCGATGCCTGCATCTTTGATACTGCAGCATAGACACCCGTTTGCCAGTTCAAGAAATTCCTCCGATCTCTCCGCCATTGGGTCCTCGCCAGAGGTAACGTTGATTGCCTTGGCTGATCAAGAAAGGTGATTGTACGATAGGGATATAGTCACTCGTACAACTAACCTTCGATATTCTGTTATTTCGTCAGTGTTTGAGCATGAAACGCAGCCAAGGTACCTACAGCTGTGTCTCCGAATTCGTTCATGATCACTGCGATGCGATAACCATGTCGCTCAGTAAGTATGCGCCTGCGTTCCGTCAGTGATGCGTCTGGAGTTTCGAAACAGTAAGCACGCTTACCTCAACAGCGTCGACTTCCCGGCGCCGAGGAAGCCTGTGATTATAGTACATGGGATCCGCCGCGATTCCTGCGATACTGTCGATGGTTTGGTACTAGGTAGTACATCGTGGTCAATGAGCGTCCTGCGCTGTGAGGTAAGTGGCAAAGTCGCTAAGATTCGAAAGAGCCCGGTCACCGGCCGAACGCACGGTATCTCGTCGTCTTGTTCCATGGTCGAAAGCGCCTCCGAACTCCGAACAAATGCTTCCGAGCCGTGGATTACCCCTCCATTAATCCGGTGGCGGTCATTCATTTTCCCTTCCTTCCTTCGACCCATGGCTGCGCTCAATCTCAGTGATGAGGCCCTGAGGAATCTTGTGCAAGGTCCCGGTGATGTAGAATGGAGGCAAGTCTTCTCTTGCCCAGCCACCTCCAAGTGCGGCTCGGTCGTTGCCACCGCTAACGATCGTCCAGGTACGAGATGAGACGGGAGTGTCAAGAAATACTGCCTGGTCTTTTACTTGGCCCATTCCAAGCTTCGAAATCACTCGAAACGTTAAAATCTCTGGGTGTCACTCACATGTAAGCCATGGATGTTTGTCTGTGTCCAACTCCTAGCATCGCTGTTTGAAAGTCGGGGACTCCAACCTCTCACTTGCCACCGCGCACAGGGAGGTCAAAAGATGCTCAATGACAATTTCACAGTGTCTGCATAAGAGATCAGAAAGAGGCCTTCTCTGTCCG
>JBBPRU010000396.1:0-10276 GCA_038093245.1 Boletus holoroseus
CGCACTGGTTCGCGTCGGTTCGCGCGTACCCCCGTACCCAATTTGAGAGGCGATGGCGTTTCGGGCGTACTGCCAGGGGTCCGACCGGCGTTCGGGAAAGGACGTTTTCTCAAGCCTTGGCTCGTCCTCTGCACGGCACGGGGAACCGCCGTCGAAGACTGTAGGCTGGCACTGCGGGGATGTTACTGTAGCACTCTCGAGTGGAGGGCGAAATGCAACGCTTATATTGTCGCCGCGAATCTGCGTCGCGAGGTAACTCGGTGGTTGCCTTTGCGGCTTGCGGAGCGCTCATCTTTGTTACAAAGTGATGGTCGCAACGCTCAACCTGGTATTAGATCAAACTTTGTGATGGGGGGCTTACCTGATCATGATGCGAGGGCGTGAGGTGCGTGATTGAAGGGAAAGGTACGGCATATAGACACTTGGTCGTATGACACTGTCGTAGTAGGGCGGTAAGACCCGAACGACAACACTTGGGAGCAAAACACTTGCACATTCTGACTCCGAGCTTTCTTGACTCCCATTCATGTTAGATAGGCATCACTGATGTGACTGCCCTGTGAATTCGTGCTCGGAACAAATGCTTAATTTTGTATCCGTGACCTCGTGGGTATGCATCGGCAAGCATCCAAAACGTGTGCAATTTACAACAAGAAGATGCATCCGGATAAATAATGCTTACAGATCCTTCTGTCCCTAGATCCAAGATCCCCTTCACAATCGTGCATTCTTTGGCATCGACCGCATTGCTTGCCTTACACCCAAATCTGCTAAGACGTCTTCGGCTGGGTTGATTGCGTGCTCGTGTTAAGTCGCAGATACCGATAGAGAATGTCTCGACTCACCTCCTCCAAGGAGCGCGTCAAACGTCACCGTTCGGTAGTACTGTGAGGGAATATGGGGTTGTTTCGATAACGAACGGTAATGGGAGCGCGGCTTACATGTTCGATGAATTTGCCCATGCCGGTCCTAGTGATACCACGACCACCGAATATCTGAACGGCGTCCCGTGCGGTGTCTTGGGCACACTGCGTACTATAGGTCTTCAGAAGCCCGATCGGTCTTATCGTGTAGATGAGTCGTAGCCCCTGGCGGAGGAACAGTGTTCCCTTACCCTGCTAGTTTCTGTGCTTGCTGCTTGTACGTCTGCAGAACGACCCGTGAGTTACACCGTGTGCATAAGCGTCAAACATGGCTAACCATATGCGTCATCTGATATGTGATATTTTCTAACCAGCTTTGAACACTCTCGGTGCGAGCGATCATACCAGCAATCTTCGAACGAATAACGGGCTGGGAAATGAGTGGTTTTCCGAACGCCTTGCGCTGAGAAGCCCATTTCAAGCATTCCTCGATGACCAATCGTTGACCTCTTGCTGAGCTACAGCACATTACCCATCGCTCATGGTTGAAGTTACTGTTTAGAAGGTCCATCGTCGACGTTCAATACAGCAAAACAGAGCGGAAACGTACCTGAGGATGACGAAAATTCCACCGCCAACTTCACCTAGTGTGTTACCGACAGGTACACGTACATTGTCAAACGTAATATAACCAGTTCCTGCGGTGGTGGAGTAACTCGTCTTGATTTGCCGCGTCTCCACGCCCGGGCCGCGCTCAACCAATATGACTGTGAGGCCATCCTATCCGAAATATGTCAAGCAGAATAGTCAAACTTGATTGCTGAGACTTACATCTGTCTTGCAACCCACTGTGAAGCTACGTGAAGTGATGAGATTAAAGTAGATAGGAACTATAGCCAGAAAGCCTACTAGTCGGCAAATCTAACATTGAAAATGCAATGAATAGAAGTCGAAATCACTCAGCGATCGTCACTTACGCAGCATTCGTGATCCACTTCTTTGACCCGTTGATTATCCACTCCTTTCCGTCTGCACTTAGTTTCGCAGTGGTCTGGAGACCCATGACGTCACTCCCAGCCATCGCTTCCGAAATAGCAAGACAGATGAACTTTTTTCCAGACAGGACATCAGGTATGACTTTTGCTTTAAGGTCTTCGGAACCAAAGTTCAGCACAGGAGGGAGACCTATGACTTTGCCTCCGAGAAGGGCTGAAAAAAAAGGATATGTATATGAACGTGAAAGGCATAATGAAGACTCACCATCGCCATATCCTCGTGCACCACATCGGACAAGTTCTTGAGTAATGATAAGCTATGCGAGGGTGTGTGTGAAAGGGAAATTGGAATCGTAACGCGAGGGTACACACCTCATGGAAATAGTCAAACTAAGAGGTAGGAGGCGTTTACGTCAATGTCAAAAAATGGGATTGTTCCGAAACTGACTTGTTCTGGTTTGATGAGGCCGCCCATGAGAGTTCGACCCTTTAAGTGTTTCCCGGGTCCCATACGCATAGCATGCATATTTAACTCGCTATTGCATTGCGCCCGTCATTCGGCGTTCATGGCAACAGAGAAGTGTCACTTACGCCATCTTGTCGAAAACAAATTGGCTTGGTCGTTTACCGTCTTCTTCGCGAGCCTAAACACCAAAAATCAGCCAGCGATGCGAAAAGGTGGATCATTGGCTACCTGAGCGTCGTCATACATCACTTCATCAACGAATCGTCTGACTGCCTTTTGGAACTCGCGGTGATCCTGCGAATGCTTGTCACTTTCTGGGGAAATGGGTCGGAGGCATTTCTTACGTCAGAAAAGTATGGGCTGAAATAACCGGGAGTCAACCAGGTAGGCTCGGCATAGGGTACTTGGCTGATTTCTCCGGCTATTCGGTCGTAAATGACACTCTTCTCGCCTTGAATTGTACCGATCTGAAGGCGCTTGTACTGGGGGCGTTCCAGCACTTCATGACGATGAAGCCCGTAAAATGCCTCTGTAACATCCCGACCAGCTGAAGAGCAAACTTGAGATGGGAGCAGCAGGAATTGAGCTCGGGGAAATACGAACCGGCTTCCTCGTCGAGTAAGACTGCGATACCTCCAGGATGAAGATCTTTGAAACGGGAGAGATTATAGACCTTGGCATCGATCACAACCCACTACAAGAAATGTGAGTCAGACAAAAGTGCTTGGACTGACACACGTACGAGATCATCTGGTGTGTTGTGCTGTGGACGATTAGACGAGGTGAAAGGGAAGCGCAGGGAAGTGCTTACCCGTGCGACGTCTTCGAGAGTGAATTGTTTGAGCGCGGTTGCTGCCATCTGGGTGAGTGGATGGTATGGGTTACAGCACAAAGTACAGAGACGGTCCCGTTTTTGAACTCGTGACGTGCATTCATATGCTTTGGGACGGGTTTCACGTGAAACCGAAAAGGAGCCGCAAGTACCGCTTGGGTCCAAATAAACGCAAATACTATCTGAACAACGTCGACTCGTCGTTCTACAGACTTGACAAGACTGATGAGTATTCTACTCTCACAAAGGACAAAAAATCAGCAGTCATTTGTAAGTCGTAACTCGACAAAATCTCTGCTTTAAAGCCCTCAGCTACTCCAGTTCGAGACTACTACAACGAGTCGATCTTCCTGTTGAATTCTTCCTCCGCTATATTCCATGCTCTCATCCTGGCCTTCTCACATGTTTCCTTGTACTCCTTCGTCTCCCTCATCCCTTTCCATACAGTTTTCTCTAACGTCTCCCACCATTCCTTTTCGTAAGGGTTTCCCGGCGCACCAGCGAATCCCCATGGTTTGGCTTGAGTCGGCTGCAAGTAGGGATGCAGTAAGCCCGACACGAAAGGATGAACTGGTCCGGTGAAATGAACGATCGCCGGATCGTTCAACTGTTCCAAGGGGAGCTTCTCTCTCTCTGGATCAGGCCACTTCGCAACTGTCCCAATTCCGTGTGCGTTCCACGTGAGGCTTAACCATACCCGGTCACCTCTAAAGTGAACGTTGAGTGGGTCCTGATCCCAAAATACCGCGTCCTTCATCTCGTAACAGAGCGTTTCAAGCGTTGGAAGCGTAGAGCGAACCTTGACGAGGTCGAGCAGCAGCACGCCTGAATTGAAATACTCCCCCCGGGGGACACGATCGTGTCCCATAGGGCACCATAGGTCAGGCGCCGCGGCAAGAGCGTGACCACCGAGGTCAGTGTTCCACAATTCTCTCAAGTCCCTACGCACTAAGACGTCTGCATCGAGATAAATAACGCGCTCGGCGGGTAGGCATTTCATCATATCGATCCTTGCCCAAGCAGGACCCAACTTCGAGGCTATGGAATTCAGAGGCAAACCTATGAAGAAGAGGGTGATATCGGGGCGTATGAGCAAAGATGTTTCGATCTTCTCCTTGTCTTCTGCGCGGAGGCCGCAATCGATGATGTAGACTGTGATACGACCCTGAACATGTTCAGCGACACTATGTAGAGTCACTGCAGCTGGCATGGCGTATCCAGAGTCAAAGGCAAGTGTAATGATTACACTACTGTCGTTGACATTGTCGAGTTGGGTGACCATCGCTGCTACACATTCACGCCAACGGTCAGCTGAGTATGGTCAGCTTTTGTGAAATTTTACCTGAGGGTGTACAGGTGCAATGGGTGATGGGTGATGGAGGGGTTAGGTCGACGGCACCCTCGAATATGTGAGATACCCGCGGTGATATTTCGGGTAGGACATCTATTGCGAGCATGTTTTGTTTCACGTCACGGCTCTGCATAACAAAACAGGGATAAGGTGGTTGTAGTGTATGGCAGTGGTCTCCACATAAAGTTTAGCGTCAACCCTGTAGAGAAAGCCGTAATATCACAAAGATCTAATCAGACATGGAGGGGCATTCGTAGATCATTGGAAAAATCAACTGTACTGCGAGATTATCTGCGCCGACTCCGACTTGAATCTCGACCATGCGGAGATGAACGTTTGGTGACTTCGAGCCCCATTCAACTATGGGATCTATCTTACGTAGGTTGATATCGATTCCCACCACCCCATCTATGTAGCTCCTTTTTGTCCAAACCTTGGTCTTTTCAGAGTATGCGGAAGCGGAGATCGGATATCGAGCCGGGAACCGTAGTATTAGCAGATACTACTTCCGGAGCTTCACGGGACGGACACCCATACCGCACCTTGACCCTCAACAGTCCACCGTCGTGTAGTCAGGTGAATCAGTTCCCATCAAACAGATCAGCATTGGCTGGCTAACCATCGCAATCATCGTGTCTGTAGCAATGATGGGCACTCAGCACAATGATGCTATCAGCAACAGGATAAACATCGTTCTCACCATCGACTCGAGATATGCCATGCCAGCTGCGGTGACTCTGCGCACTATCGCGGAAAACGTCCGGGGCGATATCGCATTCTATCTTGTTGATTGTGGTCTTGTTGCGGATGACAGGCAAAAGATCGAGGCATCCTTGCCCATACGCCGGGATATCACCCTCCTTTTCATAGACCTGCCTCCGAACGCCATTGCTTCCAAATTGGGCACACCCTGGGCAAGGGTCGACGTGATGGGGTGCTTGCCGGTCGAGCGCGCTATCTATCTAGATGCGGACGTTCTGGTACGCAAAGACTTGAGAGAGCTGTGGAACACCGACCTCAAAGGTCACCCTCTTGCTGCCGTGCCAGACATAAGACGACACCGGGGTGTCCGCCGGGACGGGTACTTCAATTCAGGTGTGCTATTGATGGACATCACGAGGACTCGCACCGCATTCCCGGAACTCGAAACACGCTGCTACGAGCTCAACGGTTCCAGATTTTATGATCAAGATCCACTCAACACTCAATTTAAAGATGACTGGGTATCGTTGAGCCTCACCTGGAATGCGCAGGGTCTCGGGACGTACGCCAGATGGGTTGGTGTTTATCAGGAGAATATCTGTTTAGAAGAGATGGACGACCCTGCGATTGTCCATTTCACTGGACCGGTTCATCCTTCGATGGGCGTCGTTCTAGATTTCTTGCAGCAACCAGTCGCAGCTAAACCATGGGGTTATATGGGTGCGCCAGGACACCCATACGAAAAGGATTGGTGGGGAACGTTGGATAAAACCGCTTGGAGAGGTTGGGAGGACACGATCGACTACAAGAATACACGTGAGCAAGCTCGGGCGAAAGTGTTGAAAACTGCGAAGGAGGATTTTGACAAGTGGATAGAGTCGAGGGAAAGGATTCGCTCTCTCTAGTGCATCCTGATTAAAAGACCGTTAACACATTTTACTAGTGGATCATTTTTGTCACCTAGCTAGGCTGGTGACCAGCTCCTTCACGCCGCCGCTTCGAGTGTGAGGCGACATACCAGGCTGTTGCCAGTGTATGAGGTTGCTTCAGGTTGGGCGGTGTCAGAATGTTGTACAGCCACTCGAACTTTTCCGACCCTCATACTCACACTCGAAGCGAAGCGGAGGTGTGAAGGAGCCTGGGTTTCACCCCATTATCATTGTTCGGACAGTCCAAATCACCCACTTCGAATCAAAATCCCCTTCATCCTTGGAACGCAATGAACCTTGTTTTTCGTTGATCGAGGCTCGGGGGATATGACCTCAAGCATGATCTTGTCGTTTAGTAATGCACTACGTCTTGATGGAGAACGGCCAGATCACAAAACGACATGATAATTCGATCGCTCTCCATCCTGTCCTGCTCACGAATTTATTTGCACTCGGTCGTCTCCTTGCAACCTTTTCAAGCAGTTTTCTCTAACATTTCCCACCACTCTTTCCGTATGGATGTCCCGGTGCACCCGCATAACCCCATGGGGAACCAGCACTGCTTGTAGCAGAGTTCTTTGAGCTCCCTAAAGGTGGTGCGGATTTGTGCGGGGCCGATCAGTAACACCCCTGAATTGAAGTAGTCTCCCCGGGGGACACCTGCGCAGCCCATTGGGAGCATTGCATCAGGCACGGCGGCGGTATGGGGCCCAGCTTAGAAGCAATGGTAGTAAGTCGACGAAGATAAGGATAATATCCGATCAGGGCAATGATGCCTTTGATCTTCTGCTTGTCTTCTGCTCGGAGACTGCAGTCGGGGACGTAAAGGGAAACTAGGCCCTGAACCTTTGCTGTGGTGCTACGTGGAGTCACCGCGGCTGGCATGGAATACCCCGAATCAAAGGCGAGTGCAATGGTTATACTGTCGCCGGTGGTGCCATGGAGCCGAGTGCTCGTTGCTACAGACAATGATTTCAATTGTGTAACCGGGTTTGATCAATTCAATAAGGCTTTACCTGACAATGCGGAGGTGCACAGTGGAAAGGGGAAGGTGCGGCATGCTATATAAACCACGCCGTAAGAATGCCTACTGTGTATGGTTCCGAGTAGAAACACCCATCCTACGCTATCTAAGCGCCTTATGGTACATTGTATTGTACCCTTTTAGTTTATGTAGTCAAGTTTTGTTGGATGCGCACGGCAAAAGTTCGTAGCACTCATCCACTTTTTCTTCGTCATTCAGCTGTTAGATTAGTGTCACCCGCAAAAAATAAGTATGCGCTAGACCCTGGAACACGGCGACGAAACCTGAAGTTGAGCCGAACTATCAGGGCAGGACGTGTGCTCTGTCAATAGTAGGGTTCCTCAAAATCGTTGTACTTGCGGGGGTTCCGGTGTTGACCTCGTATAGCAGCCTATACCAGCACTATTCCACTCCATAGCCCACCTCCACCTCATCAGGCAAAACTTTCGTCGCATCGAACATACTCGGTTGACCGTACAAATCGTATTCTGTAGCAACGATGAGCACTCGTCTCGGTGATGCCATTGGCGACAGCATCAAATATCGCACTCGCCTTTGACTCGGGATATGCCATGCCAGCCGCGGTGACTCTACGCAGTATTTCAGGGAATGTCCCAGGACCCGTTACTCTCTACATCTTCGATGGCGGTCTCCGCACAGAAGATAAGCGGGAAATCGAAGAATCCATTCCGAAACGCACTGATGTTACCCTCCTCTTCATGGACATGCCTACAAACTCCCTCGCCTCCAATTTGGGCCCAGCTTGGGCAAGGGTCGACATGGTAAAGCACCTGCCGGCGAAACGTGTTCTCTATTTGGATGCAGACACACTGTGCGCAAAGATCTGAGAGAGCTGTGGAACACCGACCTCGAGGGTCACTCTCTTGCCGCCGCGCCCGACATTTGGATCCCTATGGGACATGAGTATGTTCCCCCGGGACCGTACCTCATCCCAGGTGTTCCACCGCTCGACCTCATCAAGGTTCGCACCACGTTTCCAGAGCTCGAAGCACTCTGTTACGAGATGAAGGATGCCCCATATTGGGATCAGGACCCGCTCAATGTGCACTTTAGAGGTGACCGATTATGGTTAAGCCTCACGTGGAATGCCCACGGAATCGGCACGGCCTGACCCAGAGAGACAGGAGCTCCCTTTGGAACAACTGGACGATCCGGCGATCATCCATTCCACTGGAGCAGTCCATCCGGCCATGGTATCCGTGCTGCACCCCCACTTGCAACCATTCCTTGCCAAACCATAGGGTTACGCCGGCGCCCCGGGACACCCATACGCAAAGGATTGGTGGGACATGTTGGAGAAAACAGCTTGGGAGGGCTGGAGGGAGACGACGGAGTATAGGAAAATGTGTAGACGGACCAGGACAGAGATATTGAAGGCTGGGAGTGAAGCGTTCAACGAGCGTATATGGAAGGAGTGAAGGGGACTGATCGTCCGCTACAAGATCAGCGTGTATTGCATACACTATGATATTGTATTAGAAACACGATTCAGATATCTTGAAAATCCAGTGCTCAGCGCTCAGCGACGAGCATACTTGGGCTGAAATTTGGAGGCTGAGAGTGCAAGTTTATACGGGCGCCGGCGTGCCTGTACCTTATAATAGTGGAAACCACCGCGAGGTGGAAACACTCAGAACAGAACGTGATGAACGTATGTATTCAGAGCGGGGAAAAAAGGATATCTACAGGGTGGCTACGACCGCTATTTATGTGTTTCGGAGACTGGTCGAAGGAATGCGATGATGTAGCGGTTGGAATACATATGACGCAATGATGGTTACACCCTCCCACCCTATGAAGATTTTCTTCGAGCTTCCCAGACGTCTAGAGCCTCACAGTCTTCAAGCATCCGGCGCGGTAACCATTCGTCTTCTTCAGGACCGTATCCAACCCACCGGACCAGGTAGCGCTTACCACGGCCTGCTGGGCGCTCGTCGACAATCTCCTGGATGAAGTTTTCTTCTTCGCCGTTTTCTGTGACCACTGGGCCAGGCCGAGGATGTTCGCGCGAGGGGAACAGTGTTGCATCGTTTGGTGTGTAGCGCTTGAGCTGGCTAACATGGAACACGGGAAAGATGTTGGGAGAATGTGGCAAATCGAGTGTGTATGTCGAGGTAGAAGGATGCGCGTCGGTAATGGTATAAGGGCCATCATAGCGCGGCATGAATTTGGCGACACGCTTGTCGCCTTTCTGCATATATTCACGACGACGATGCTTCGTGGACAACAAGACGCGATCACCAATCTGTAAGGCAAGTTCGGGTGAGCGGTGTTTGTTAGCAGCAAGTGCTTGAGAAGCCTTAGCGGCCAATAGGTTGTCCTGCGCCTCCCACACATTTTGTTGTAGCTGCGAGAGGAGTGCTGTTGCGTCCACGGCCTCCTTCTCCGTGTCGTCAGTCGTTGTGAGGGGAGGGAGTATCCGTGGTGTACGACCAATGTGGAGTTGGAACGGCGAGAACCCGGTGCTGGCATTGATGGAGTTCATGATGTTAAATCGTATGCGAGGCAAGGCTTTCACCCAGCCCCGCTGGTTACGGTCGACAAAATACCGGAGACACTGTGTGACTGTTTTGTTTGTCCGTTCGCTCGAGCCATCTGATTGCGGGTGGTATGCGGATGACATCTTCAATTTAACACCAGTCAGTTTGTGCAGCGCACGCCAAAATTTTGAAACAAAGAGCTTATCGCGGTCAGATATAATTTCCAAGGGTAGGCCATTTTCGCAGTACCAATGGTCAAAAAAGAGGACAGCCAAGTCGCGAGCGGAGATAGAGTCCTTGCATGGCACAATGCGGAGGTCTGCATGCAGGCGGTCCGTAAAGGTGACGATCGTGTTGAAGCCTTCGTCGACAGGTAGTGGCCCAACGAAATCGATTGCAACCGATTCACCCCTGTTGTCGGGCACAGGAAGGGGATGAAGTGGGCCGGCTGGCGAGTTAGTCAACGTCTTGTTCCGCATGCATTCAGTGCATGAAGGTTTCGGGATGCTAACCCGAAAGCGCAGGGACACGAAGGGAGATTAAACCGGTGAGGGCAACTCACGGGTGTTTGGTCTTGGTTAGGGATAATCACTAGCCTCTTGGTGTGGAGATA
>JBBPRU010000397.1:0-10272 GCA_038093245.1 Boletus holoroseus
CAAGTCACTGGACAAACAGAGGACGGAAAACCTCCCTCACACACTTCATCAAGGTCTGCGCAACATAAACCTATTTTAGCGTCCACAGGACATCATCTTAACTTGGGTGTGTATCGAAGGAGGAGAGCGTGAGAATAATATTCCAAATTTAGGTGACTTTCCGGACCGTCCCGTACCAATCGGATGGCAAAGATCGGCACAAATTTCAGGATCACTGCTTGTCGTCAAACGCCGTGCCTCAGCTCCGCACGACCACTTTCCTTCGCTTCCTCGCTCGCTCCCGGTCTCGAGACGATGCCATTCTTCTCCCAGTCATTCAAGTATGAGTGCGTAAATTTTCATGAGTGCTGACCGCTGCGGCCCTCTGATGTGCAATGCTCCTTTAGCCACCCCTGGTCTCACGTCGTCATTGGAATATGGCATAAATACCCAAATCCACACTGCACACACGTCGTGACGGTTGATGTTATAGATCGTTCAGTCGACCCAGCCACTGGAATAATACGGACAGAACGTGTATTGGGTTGTAAACAAAAAGCGCCCGCTTGGATCGTCAAAGTATGTCAATCTCCCTCACAGGATTTCGTCTGACCCGCATTTTTTTTCAAACATTCTAGTTATTCGGTGGATCGGAAGATGCCTACGTACGCGAGATATCTTTCGTCGATCCTGCAGCCCAAAGAGCAACGATCACCTCCGTCAACCTTTCTTTATCTCAATTCGCATCTTGTTATGAACGGATACAATATATCCCGACGTCTTCCCATCAGACAATGTTCACGCAAACCGCAGAAATACAAGCACGTATGGCAATGTGGCGGGCTATGACGGATAGAGTGGAGAGTTGGCTTGTGCAGAGGTTCGAGCAAAATGCGAAGCAGGGCAAGGCAGGGTTTTCGGACGTACTGAGGACAATGTGGGAACCAAAGCAACCCCAGCTATCTCAGGGAGCACCATAGCCGCTCCCGGTGGTTTTTCGTTCTCGTTACGCTGTTATATCAGAATGGTTCGCTCACATCCCGCATCTCAGCATTTCCTAGACACCATTACTCGTGGATCTGTTCTAAAAAGTCACAAGGACAATACACTTATAACTATTCTACATGTAATGTATCTCTTGGACCGGGAATCATGCTACTTGGGATGATAATATCACAGTAAAATTTTCATACTTCCTGCTCATATACTTCATCCCAGCCAACATAGGGATCTTCGTTATCCTCCTTCTCGCTTCCATCTTCTTCTCCGTCGTGTGCTACATTGGGAAAGTCGTTCCGGGACGCTAATCGCGACGATTTCTGGCTTCCTACACCACCACCACCCTCTTCTACTATCATACCCTCCTCCATTTTATCATCCATCGAATACAGGTCGTCTTTCTCGTCAAAATTAATGTTCGGATTTCCACCGTCTACGAAGAGATCCTTGAGTGCATCGTAATTGATTCGTTTGCTATATTTTGCATTTTTCTTGAGGAGATTGTGGACTGATTCAGCAGCAGTTCTCCCAGACGGTGTAGACTCATCGCGAGGTTTCGTAGTAGTTTTCCGTCGCTAGAAGAAGTTGACGCATAATGGTAAACCGATGGGAACGGACAGAAGGTCTAGGTGAGAGGGACAAACCTTGCGACTTCTTGGGTGCTGCGTGCCTTCTTCCAATTGTTCTGCTTTTGCTGTGGAATGGCCTTGAGCGACATACTCCGATAGCGGAGTGAAAAACATACTGGCAATACCCTCCAAATACTCGCGATTCATTTCTACCCATACACGTTCTTTGATTTTAACCTCTTCCTCGGATAGAAGAAAGCGATCAAGTTCCTCTTCGTCAAGGCCTTTGAGTTCATCGACTTCAGTAAAGTGTGCATGACGCCGTTCCTCCGCTTCGTCAAGCGCTTCGGTGAGCATGAGGCCCTGTGAATTTTGCAAGAACGTCGCTACTTCTTCCACAAGGGCTTGGTCGACGGTTTCCTCAATACCCGCAGTAGACCGAGTTGTTGCGCCCTCGAAACTCAATCGAAGGATCGGGTCGATATGAGCATAAGTTGTTTCTTCATCCTCAGGGAAGAAGAGGGGTGGAGGTGCTGTTGTGCCCACAAGGATCCCTTGATTGAAAAGTGCAGGATCTATCACTGGCGGGGGAGGCGCGACCTGCTGAGATGGGGACTCAGCTCCCTCGCCCTCCGATATATGATCCATTCTTTTCTGCTTTGCCTTTCGCTTCTTCATCCTGACCTCCTTGTGTTCATCCCCAGCTTTCTCTTTCTCTCTTTCCTCCCGTTCCCTTCCTTTTGTAAATGCGGGTGGGTCCATCTCCTCATCCAACCATACCGTTCTGAAGTCTGCCAAGGTCAGTGCTCCACTGGGCGTCTTCTTGAACTCCTCAAGACGTTTCTTCAATGTGGTGTCTGCAATCTTGACAACCTGTACAATCTCCTCCACAGATCTCCTGAAATTATTCATGCGAGCAGCGAGAAGAAGTGCTGCACCACATATACCGGCCGGACGTCGTCCCTTGGTGACCCAATCCCTGTCAAGGCGTTGGACGAGACGAACGGCATCATTGGCGACCCTGTGGGTCTCTTCACCGAACTCGAGCAATGCAGCGAATCGAGAAATATAATGTGACGGATCAACGAGAGGAAGTTTGAGGTTGAGAGTTTGCACCAGGTGGAGATAGGTGTGGCCGAGCTCAAATACATTTACCTAGAAGGATGATCAACGGAACAAGGGCGTTTGAAATGTACAACCCTATTTACCTGCAAAAGGTCGGAAAAGTCAATGAGCATGTAGTTTCGCGTCTCCTTCTGTCTGCATGCGATATATAGACAAACGGCAGCTACGTTGACACTTCTTCGCCCTTTTGTGAATTTGTGCTCCACAGCAAGAGTATAGAGACGTGTTGCGGAAAGTGCGACTACCTCGGAGAGGTGGAGGGCTGTGGCAAGACTCTGAATCTTTCTACTAGCTGTTTGAGTGTCATTGCGGGAGGTTCTTCAGCATTTCGCAATTACATACCGTTCGCAATCGTCTGCTCGCGAGATTCAACACTTCCCCTCTTCCCGAAGCGACCGCTCATACGAGCGTGGGCTGACCAAGACTGAGAGATGCGATTACTAGCACTGGACGACGTGACTCACTTGAGCCTTGTCCAACATACGCGCCCTGAACCATTGCCGCGCCGGTAGAAGTCTCGCCGAAGGTGACTTCGGACACAATAGTGTTCTCTTCCACTACGGTCCCGCATTTTACGCAGAATCCGTTTCCCGCAGCGGGGTCATATTCGATTACTGTACCCCCACAATCTGTGCAGACGGTCTGGAGAGGAGTGAGATGGCATGGCATGCAGGAATGTACGGGTGACATGCCATAATCTTGGCTGTACAAGTCCGACGAAACCGATCTCGTTTGTTGACGAAATTAACTGCCCGCGCGTTCGTTGGGAACTGTTCAAGCTACAGAGGGTAGGACGGTATGAGGGGTGGGCAAACAAAGAGATCGTACTAGACAAGGCTTTGGAGGTTGTTAAGCATAGCCACGGTAATGGATAAGTTGTCCATCATAGAGCGTGACCGAAGATGATGTCGGGTGTCACCGGATGAGTCACGCACTTGCATCGGCGCTTATCAATCTTATCACTCGACGAGGTATTATGTACCATGGACGAGCTCGTACATCATTGCCTGCGTGAGCTCTCCTTCGACGGGGATCTTGGTAAGTCTAGATTCATCTCCCCGGCGCCTATATCGCCTCGAGAGGCCGAGTTCGAATCCCCCCCGGAACACTTCATTTTCTTACATCTTGTCCGCATGCTAACATCTCCATTGTCTAGGTTGTAATGTTTCCCGCCTGAGAGACTTTATTGCTGGCTTCTACACTTCCCAACATGACCACTCCCAATCCGTCGATGATGCGTTCTGTGCCTTCGTATGGTCGGTCGTAGTACAACAACCGCCGGTCCGGGTTGGCACCATGCCTCCTGGTTTGATCCCAGAGGTATTCATCGCTCCCCAGATGAGTGCTAAGCGCAAGGCCGCAGCAAAGGGCGAGGAAGTTGTTGAGGGAGTGCCCCCTTCCTTGGAGCTCGTCGAGGATGCTCGACATAGGCACTTGGAAGACTTGAAGCGCGAGCATGGCGACAACCTGCGCATAGCAGTTGATCCCGAAACCTCCTTCGCTGCAATCACGGGTTCCCATATTAGAGTACGTCCCCATGCCGAGCACAGCCAAGTTCGTCTGACCTGCTCGCAGCCCCCTAAGCTCAGTCCTATGGTGTACAGTGCTCTTCAGCTGATCACTCGGGGCCGAGAAGACGGCATCACAACTGTCGAGCTCGGCCGAAAGACAAACTATGACCAAAAGACATGCTTTTACCTCATTAAACAGCTAGTTGAACTCGGCCTTATGTATGCTTTTCTTCCTTCGATTGGTCGTGGTTCTATTAACGCTTGACAGCATCAAAGCGCGCCGCGGCGGAGTCGGGAACCACACATGTATCCACAAATATTTTGTCGAACGGAGTTCCCTCTGGCAGCAGATTCAGGAAGAAACTCGAAATGACGAAGCCATGGGTACTGGAAAACGTGTCAAGCCATGCGACACTTTTGACCAAGTTACTGATCAAGACGGTCCATCACAAATTCTCTTTGATCCAATCGACTCTAGACATCTCTCCAGTCTTCCGCTTGTTAAAAATCGGATCATGAAGCTGCTCAAAGCATCCAGAAATCATATACATCAGTCCAATAACTTGCTGATGACAATCGTAAGTGGTCCCTTCTTATCATCTCGTTTCTCTTCCTTCATCATATTTCAGGGATTCACGCATCCAACTAAGACGGACCGGCGCTTTTTCCAGACCAGGCTGCGTGAGTTGATCCATCAAGGCGTCATCGAACGCGTTTTGGTTCCAAGCAGCAAAGCGCGGGATCGCACGATTAAATGCATACGTCTCGTAAGGTCAGACGACCAGCTTCCCGAGGGTTCCATAGTTGTAGGACAGGACGTGGATGAAGACGAAAAAGACGTGAGTCTTGCCGAGGACGCTTCAGGTTTGTCCCACCGATAGAATCTATTGCCAATCTTGGTGATGAATTGGAACTGTAGTTGGTCATAACGAAGTTAAGGCGAATTTTACGATCCACAAGCAAGTGTCAAATTTGCTTGAGGAAGCTGGACCCTCTGGCTTGACGCTCAATGTAACCTGGGAAAATACTTCTTGATTATATGACCTAATTTCTTGGCTATAGGAAATATGTGTTTCTCTCGGCAATTTCGACAAGCGGACGATCGAACTTTTACTCGCGCGAGCATCCAACAGCAGACCACCTATTCATCTTGGTGACTTGGGCACTGTGGATCTCATGGAGACCTATGGTAGGGAGAGACGTCATCGATATTTCACACTTGCGGCGTACAAATGCGTAATGGCGAGCGAACAACTGCAGGACACAACTACCTCTATTATCGACGTTGACCTGTCACGAGTCGGAGATTTTACTGCGCTCGACTCCAAGCACTTCTATGCTACCACAGGAAAACTTCATTCTTACCAAGACTCGTTCAAAGATGTCACGACCTCAGAAGGCAAGAAGCGTAAGAGAGATGAGGAGGGGAGCAATGGAGAAGGGGAGGAGCCGCCTCCTAAGCCAAAGCGAGGACGTCCCCGTAAAATGCTCGCACTCGCGGATGCTTCCACAACCCCACCGAAGAGACGCGGCAGACCTCGTAAGAATCCCCTTGCTAAGGATGGCGGAGCCCAAAGTGCTATATCTGGAGGGTCTCCGTCAAAGTGGATGGGGGAAGTATATGTAGAGAAGGATGGGCACGCGGTTGCAAACGTGCTACCTGCCGCGGGACAAGCCGTAGTAGCCGATCCGCCGGCTCATGAAGCATTGGTTGACACTGTCTCTCACAGCGTTCAATTTGGGCAAAATGTGCTTCCTCCATCCGTGGGGAGTTCCGTGATGATGGATAGCAATCAACAACCAGCCTCTGTTACTGCGGGCCGGTCGGGGATCGTCCATCCTGCTAAACAGTCAGCTGGTGTTTCCCCGGCCAATCGACCATCAGAGAGGTGCAACGTCGAAGCTGGGAGCTCGCGCCAAGCATCAGGGGGAGGAGTCGGCGACATGCAACCAGCTCATCCAGCTAAATTTACCCCCCGCCGTTCCTCAAAACGTACCAGGACAATCGCTTTCGATGTGGACCACGGTTCAATTGCCGCGCCAGGAGATAGTGATGGAATAGTGTCGTGTGGACCTCGACCATTGGAAAGTGATAGCCAGCAAGAGGGGTTGTCAGTATCAGTTACTCAAGAAGAGGAGCCCACCGTCATATCAGCTGTGAGCGCTTTCTATTTGTCATCCTGGCTTGATGCGACTGCAAGTTCAAACCAGATTTCCAAACCTACACTGACAGTCGGGCAAGGATCATCACCAACTTTGGGTCATGATGTAGGCATTGGAGAGAAGCACAAAGATGCAACCCCACCGTCATCTTCACGGTCATCGAAGCGAAGCCGATCTGACGGAGGCGGAAAATCGCGCTCAAATATTAATATTTCGTCTCTGCGGCGCGAAAACGAGCTTTTCAAGGTCATCGAAAACATGGGGGGGATCGTAAACATGCACTCCAAGGACATTTTTGAGGCACATACAGCACTCCTCGATACCATGTCACAGGCAAAGGAGCCGACTAGCGCACCTGTTGGGACTCGTCTTGATAAACGCACCGCGGAATCTACGCTCAAGAGCTTAGAAAACCGCGGACGAATCAGGATGCTCAAGACTTCTCTCGTCGCTCCATCTGGTGTCAGCAGACCTGCTGGCTTGGTTTATCTTCCAGATACTCCCCAAGATAAGGTCAACGCCTTTCTTCGCCAACTCAGCCAAGGTGTGACCCCGACGACTATTGGGTCCGTCAAAGTGTTAGAGGAGCCTGTCGAATATGGTCCAAGCGCCTCTTCGGCGCGTCATGTTTCTCTTCCACTGAACTTGTTGCAAATTGAAGACCAGGACGAGAAGGAGAACGAGCGTTTGAAACATCTATTTTCTCATGATAGTAAAACGATCCGTGATGTTCTTCTGACTGAACGAACAACGGTGGCTCAACTGTACGGCTTCGTGGTCGGCAAAGCATTACGAACGCAACAACTACATCTTCATACCCTGGAGACTTTTCAACAATCCTCACCCTCCCTACTTGTCATCTCGCGAGAACACAGAATTATCGATATTTCTTACTTCCACCAAGATGTAACGCTGGCTCTATACTGCTCACTTGTTGCCGTGGCCGCCCATGATAAAGAGCTTGATCTACTTTTTTCGTCCCAGGGAAAGGAGACACTCGTGAAGAATTTATCCCCGAACCTGCGCATGTCTCTTGGGATTGGGAAATCTACGAATAGATCTCGGATATTGGAGTTGCTGGAGATGCTACGCTCTCTAGGTTTGGCGACCCCGCTGGAGCGTACCGAAGCTCCTGATGCGCCATTCAAGTGCTCCGACCCTTATGGCGATACCATCGCATTCCAGAACGCTTCATTGGAGGGTTGGAGTACAAGCACCCCCGTATTGGCACCTCTGTTTTGGCGTTTCCATACTTCTGGACCTATCTACCTCTGGGCTCTCTCCGAATCCTCGCCATCATATTGGAAGGAACATCCCACCTGTACGCCGACGGAAGGGAAGGGATATTGGGACGAACTTCATAAGGTCAGCAGAGATCAGGCCTACGCTCAGGCTGCTGCATGTCCCTCTACTAGTCCGCCAATGCCTGCAAAAATGTACGCCAGCCTTGGTCGATGTCTACGCAGAAGGTCGTCTTGGAACCCTGAATATGCCCTAACATGGCACCAAAAGCAATACCTGGCCATGCAGATGGACATGAACACCGGGAAAACTCCCCTGAATGAAGAAGATGCAGACACACAGTTGGACCAGACTTGCTACGTTATTAGCGTTCCCCGTCACGTCATTGCGAATTATTTCACTGTTTCTGGCGAAAAAATCGTACGTGATCTCGAACGCGCGCGACAGAGAATTAAACGGAACCGGAAAGCGGAAGAAATACAAAGTGTCGGGGCGAAGTCGGTCCTGCGTAAAAAGGCAGAGGAAGCGCGCGCCCAACGAGATCGGGATTGGGATGACCTTCTGCACAAGATTCATCCAGAGCCTGTGAAAGGTACATTGGCTGTTCGTATCCGCGCAGTGCGGAGTCGTTTTATGCAGTCGATGATCACAAAGGACCAGTCGCATTGGGAGAACGAGATCCAGGGGGCTATCAAAGAGACACAGCTGATCTCGAAGAAAATCATATCACAACCAAAGGCAAAGTCGAATATCTCGGTATACAACCCTGCTACTGGACCACCTCCTGTTGTGCCCAATCCTCCAGAGAAGTCAATCGACTTCCTGATTGCTCAGCAGGGCCCGCCGATCACACATGCCGTGAGCATGAAAAAGAGAGGAAAGGCAAAGGAAGAAAGCGAAGGTACATGAATTCACAGCGGTCCCTTCTCATCATTTATATGGGATGACATGGGCTGACGTAGGATTTGAATTAGCATCGAGACGGCCGAGATTTCATTGGACACGAGAGTTCGATGAGCTAGCGCGTGACGCCTCTGCCATTATCCGCGCGCGATGCCGAGCTTCCAGACTCGACTTGTCGGCATTCGATCAAGTATTCCCGGCAGTACCCAGGAACTCGGTCAGGCAGCGTATCACACATCTCAGAGACAATGCTGCTGAGGATGCGTACATGAAACGTCTAGAAGATCAGTGGCATACAGTCTGGTTGCAATACCGAGCAACGCCTCATCTTCCTGACGAAGATCCCAACAGTGCTTCGAACTTTAACCTGATAAACCATATCGAATTCCTTCGGAAACATGTGGATAAGAATGCCTTGTGCGTGTCGAGATTTCTTTCACTAGCATAACTCAATGACAACCAGGCGGGTGGGATTCGTGGAACGAGAGGCACCAAGTAAACTGACCACTTCCGTCAAAGAACTCTATAAGTTCTACGAGATTGGAGAGGATGTTGTGTCTGCGCCGGCATGGGATTTCATGTGGGGCACGACGGTCGAGGAAGGCAGGGAAAAGCAGTTTCGAAGCCAAGCCTTTACGAAAGAACCGGATAGCATGTACGAGGGTACAAAGAACGAGAAAGTGCAACTTGCGGAGGCAGCACTAAAGGCATGTATCCTCATTCTTCTCATTCACGGTGATATTTATGTATTTAAAGATGGTCTTTGGCACGCCTAACGAGCTCTACGATCCCGATAGCGCAACTTGTTTGCTTCACAGTGCTGGAGACCAGTGTGTCTCTGTTGCAAGGTCCAATCTCCTGCACCAAGGTGTGCTGTCCAAACTTGTACGAGATCCGAAGAAACCAAAACCAGGTAGGACGCTCAAGATCTCGGATACGTAAGTGGTAATACATGCGCCCGCTCGAGGATGTTGATAAATAATCGTGTAGCAATCTTAACGGCCTCGGCGGGCCGTTTCCTCAAGACTTGTTCCAGGATGCGATTTCGCTGGAAGACATAGCTGTCGAAAGGGTGGTGGACGAAATGGAGTGGCCCCTAATTGCCTCTGAAGGTGACATCGCTACGTTATTACAACTTGTTTCCGAAGACCAGGTAAGCAAAAGTCTATTACTTTACCTTGAATACTTTTCATATAAGCTTTTAGGTTGATTTTTCTGTGGATTTATCTCAGTCACGAGTTGCCCGGCAGAAGATTGACTGGAATAGTAAGAGGGCAGGTGAAGTAGTTTTACTCACATTCGGGAAGTCCGTTGACTGATTGAACAGATGACGAGGATATTGAGACTACCATACGATTAAGTTTTTCCCGTACATCGGCTTTAGGTCCAGGCGGGAATCAAGGTCAATGTCCCGAGAGTCCCGTCGTTGAACCCGATTCCAATACATTAGGACAAGAGATCCACGGGACAACGCTCGATGGAAAAGAAGCTGCGTGTACCCTCAAAACAACCACTGGGCTCATAAACTGCTCTGCATGCATCAACACAGCCTTTGCAATATTTACGTCCAGCCTCAGCCAAGCAGATCGCGATCTTGCTCGTCGAATCCTCGACTGTGCACGTAGCTTGAAGGAGACTGGACTCAACAAAACAGAATGTTTGGTATGTTCTTGACTTTATCCGAATTGTATCGACTAAGCGTTGTAGGGCTTGGAGGGTGGACTACGGCGACACACCCTTTGGCTTGTTCATAGGATGACATTAACATCACCTCCTATATC